>JAPDOI010001581.1:0-162208 GCA_029168955.1 Aplectana chamaeleonis | reverse complement strand
CATTTTTCCGTGATTGATGTCAGTGACACGGACGAAATCGACAGCATGTGCTCAGGAGTGCAAATGCACACGGAAGAGAGTGTGACATTCACTGGGATCTGGTCAACTGTTCACATTGATTTGTGGTTCTCCGATTTAGCCGAATAATAACTCCAGAACGTAAACAATTGGCGTTGCAATTGAATTTGAGTTTCCCATCATTCGATCGCGTTTTCCTCCCTGTTTGATTTTATTTTGCTCTTTCTTTCAAACGTAGTCACAATGCGATTTACTCCTCCCTCATTATACGCAACATGAGTTTTGTAAACATTGACCTAAACACATTCTGAATATTGTTCTTACTACACTTAAACAATCACTGAGCAGTCGAAGTCCTCTCTCTACCCATTAAGGGCTCGGAACAAATTCTCGCTTCGAATTGAACAATGTAACCGAAGATGCGTGGAGTGTCGTAATGCATAGGCTTTTCAAAAAGAAATTTGCATAGTTCCGTTTCCGGAGCGAAAGTCAGAGATAGGGAGAGAGTGGAGGGGAGAGGGAGGGTGGCCCGGCGCGCGCACACAAGGCAAAGTAATAGCAAATTCGTTTTCACACTGGCTTCTCTTAACACATATTCTTCCTTTACTATTTTCGATTCTTCAATAACTACCATTTTCTGTTCTTGGAAATTGTATCTGTCAGTGAGCAATCGACAGTTTTAGATTCTTTGTGGTGAGATTTCTCAAAATAATGACTATATAATGTATAATGACTGCCAGAGTTTAGGGTAAAATAAACAGCTTTCGAGATCTAATTTTCTGAGTGCTAGACAGCATGAGAACAAAGCACGAAGCTGCACAACGCTATGTGTGCTATACTTCGATCCAGAAATCAAGCATGAAACTTGTTCAAACCTCTAACAAGCGTTTCATTCTTGGATAGTGCTCTTTACCTGGATCATAAGTAACTTTTCATATCTGAGAAATATTGACATTAAAAGGAGTTATCAACATGGAGCGCTAAGAACGCGATAAAGTTGTCGCTGTATGCACTCTGTCCACCTCGTAGGAGCGGTATTAAATTATGTATACCTCTACAGTTGTCTGCTCTAATCTCGAAAGTACGGTTCACTGCGTGAAAGAGGAGTGAGGGGTGAAAGTGCAAAGAGCTGACAGAGAGAGAAAAGGAGCTGTTTGTACTAACACCTGGAAGCAAATGTCTATTCCTTTGTAGATTTTCTGTGTCTTCATCGCAGCCCTTTCTGTTTATAGCGCATACAAAAACAATACAAATTCGCTTGTCGAAGTTGCGCAATGTGTATAGCTTTCCTTGAGCAGAAGGCGACTCAAGCTGATTGTGTTGGCTAAAGTGTTAAAACAGATGCGGATGTGGCTTCCAAACATGCCTAAGATGGTCCGCCGCGCGATCGGCTTGCGTGTCGAGCGACCGTCGCTATAGCGTTTTTCGAGGAAATTGTCCACGGCTGCAGACAGCTGTTTGGGATGCACTCACTATTCGTTCAACACACCTTGCTAATAGATTCACAAGTTTAAAGGCAGTGTCCAATGATAAGAATCGTTTTTGGTGCTTTTCCGCCTATCTTGAATATGGTCCCATGCTGATTCCAATGATGTTTTTTGGAATCGTACAAGACCTTCTAGGAACGGAGTTATGGTCCTCAAAAATTGATTAAGGAAACATGTGGTGGACGAGTTGTCCGAGGTTTGTAACTTCCGTCTTCTGCAGCCGATGTATGCGAGCTGACCTGAGTAAAGAGAGAAGTTGAGAATGAAGGGAAGAACTGGGCTAATGACTGGAAATCATCGCTCATCTCACGACCTTCGAGCTTTCATTTGTTCACGTCGGTGGGCGTGGAAAGTGAATCTGGGGGTGACGAGCCGACGGGTGTCCAACTTTAGTCCCGTAGGGGACCGTTCTGAGCTCATTTTTCTTTAGTTTTTTTCAACGTTAGGGTTGCGCTTGTGGTCCCGCAGCTGCTGATTTCCACCAAAAAAAACGGACATGGTTTTTATCAGTATCAGTTATTATATTTTTATATCATCGGTTTTGCGTGATGATTATATATATTTTACACTGCCTTTAAGAAAAGTCTTCTCGATTTGTCGCTTGACACCCTCGCCTAACGCGTGGGCGGACAGGCTGTTTTGGACTGGACTTTAGTCCCTATGTGTTTTTCAAGATATTATTCGGAGTCCACATCTTTGTTTGAGTAATGCGGAATTCTTATAGCCAGTGTAGGGCATTCCTTCCATTGAATGATCTACGGTCTGTCAACCAGCATTCTTCCTACTTACTTACATGCCCGAACTAATGCAGTCTTATAGCCGATTAGTTTTCCGCCTGTCGCTTCGGATGCTCGCTGTTCTTTCTTGATTATTTCAATGGTTGTGATCACGGCTTATAAACCCGGAAACTTTTGGCGCAGTATTCTGAAGGAAGCTTGACGTTATCAGACCACGCTCAGAAGCCGTCCAGCTTGGCGTGGTGGATACCCGTTCGATCCTGCTGCGTACCAGTACCGTTGTCGCTATTTTAGACAAGCACGCTCATGCTGATTGCGGGACGAAGGGCTACAGTAGCCCTCTTCGAAAACAAGTTCCAAGTTTCAGCTTGGATAGAAGCACATCGTACTAGCTAGCATACATTCCATCCGACGGAGTCGGTTTCGATATCCGGGTCGGATAATCCGATCTGATAATTATCCGAAATTCGATCCGACGTCAAAATGGCGATTTCTGATTGACCCAAAATCCGGATCAGAAGAAAACACACGATATTCGGTAAATATCCGATATCCGGAAAAGTTAATCGAAGGATCAGATCAGAAAACCGGATAATTGGATAGAAAAACGGTAAAAAACGGATAATCGATCGGATCGAAATCGTAGGAAAATCGGATAATTTCGGTTGAAAATCGGGTAATTTTGGATGAAAATCGGATAACTTCGGATAAAACCGGATAGAATGGAGTTCATTTTATTCAATTCAACAATCACGCCCTAAAGGTAATTTCCGACCCACTGTCTACCGTTTGTGCGTTTGTGCCTTTGTTCGAAATTTGAAATCAATCTCTCCGTTGATAAAAACAGACGCTAATAACGATGATGCACGTTTTGTGGCCAGGTGGGGATGGTTCTGGTGAGGCTTCCTAGTGAGAAGGAACCTGCCAGCTCCTCTCTCCATTCTGGACACGGTATAGTCAGAGTTGCATGCACTCGCACTGGCGATGTACATAACTCAGACCATTGGGCTAAGCTTAATTAGGTGTTAAGGTCCTGCACCAATGAGTAACTTTTTCACTGTAATTTATCGTTTTTTTCTGCTCGTTGATTGGTATCATCCCGTATCTCGTTTCTTATCAGGTGTATTGCTGTACTGCGCAGAAGAATGTTCATGTGTTTCTATGTGATACACGCGCGCACGTGTCCATTGACGCATTGTCGGCGCCAAAATTGGAATTTTCAACTCCAGAAGGCCTGTTCTTCCACTATTCTTCTTCAGCCATGTATCGCATCAGAGGCGCGAAAACTTGGCAACCTCACCAGGCTTGTACCATAAATTTTAGGGGCCAAGTCTGACTGGACATGAAATCAGATGCAATGCATCATGTTCAATAAGCATTGAAAAATCAGGATATTTACTGGGACTGACTGGTCAATCCCAGTGCGTTGTACAAGCAGAAAGTCATATCGCACATATTTCTCAGTGTTCTTTACTGAGTACATCTCCTGATCAATGCAAAATCGCGGAAAAGATCTCGAAAAACCCCGTTTTTAAAGAAAATGGCGGTTAAAAGTAAGCGTTTGAAATTCGCATCATATCGAAGACTGGCGAATCCTTGATGGAAGTAACCTTTCCATATATTTGGAAAGATGTTTTTGATGTACCAAGTTTCGTCATTGGGCCATGCTGGGTCCAGCAAGGAAAATGAAAACAAAAAGTGTACCAGTGATCCGGTTCGCGTACGTTGTCTCTTAATCGTAGGAGGACCGTGTAAGTTCATAATTTGTGCTGTCCTATTCGTTATGGAGTCGGCGATACAGCGGTCGTAGATACAGACTGAAGTCATTCACAAATATCAAACTTGTGGCACAATCGTCACTGCTAACACCCTTGTTCCTGTTATCGCATTGCTCATTGCATTAACGATAAAAGAAGTTTAGTCGTTCATCGATAACAAGACAGGTCCAGTCGATATGCTTACTCTCTTTCCCAGCGTTTTGCATAGAGCTTGAAAACTGCGGGGTATTGGTGTGAGCGTTTGCTTTTGCCCGCAATGTGAGACGCTTACAAAAGATAGGTAAGTACATGGCGGTATTTTTGTCGCATCTAGTTTGAGCTGCGCGGGCTTTCGCCACACCACCGACCACCGGGGTTTCCACCGCAAGCAGCGATTCATCGCCGCGACCTTGGCCATTCACTAGAGTAAATTCGGCTAAAGGCTTAAATCTCATATCTGAAGCACGCCCCCGTTTTGGAGCAGTACGTATTCTGCGGGGAACATAAAGATTACGATGCCCGTCTTTCTTTATCGTTGACATTATATCCGAAAAACATCTTCAGTGCCACAGCCTGAACATGTGAAATACTGCTCGCCATAAATAGTGTGATTTTATGTGGTATGATACCCTCAACCCAACTCCTCCATTCTCAAAGCCGTGTACTTGTCCTTCTAAATCCTCCGCTTTCTTCAGCTTCTGCGTAGCAATTTACAAAGTTTTCCAGCCTAATTATCCTCTATTTCGGAGCGAAAATCATTTTCGTCGGTCGCGTGCGTGTGCGCATGCGCGTGTGCATGCTGCGCCTCCTTCTCTTCACACTTTCTCGATCTCTCTCCTCCTTAGCACCCGCATGCGGAGGAACAAAGCAAATTTGACTTCGGAATAGAGAATAATGATGTTGTGCATCATATAGCAACCTAGTTTCCGACTGAACTCCACTATCCGTTGGTCATAAACCACGATTACTCTTCTATCACTCGCAACCAGTTCGCGTACATAGGTTAATCATTCCACTAAATGCAAAGGTTTGAAAGAGTTTTGTCATTTTCAAAGCAAGTTTTTAGCACGTGTCTTCGCGCCCCCTGTCTAAGCGAAACGGGTTACGTTTAAAGGCAGTGTTCACAATGAAAAAGCTTTCAAAATTCCACTAGGATTGGTAAGTGGAGGGACACTCTGTAACGTTAATGGAGCAAGAACGCGTGAAAACGAGCCAGGAAGAGCCCAAAAAGAGCCCGAAGGTAAAATTCGAGCGCATTGAAAACCCTGTGCGCATCACACGCCCACCGACGTGAACAAATGAATGCTCGAGATCGTGAGATGAGCGATGATTTTCAATCATTAGCCCCGTTCTTCCCTTCATTCTCAGCTTCTCTCTTCACTCAAGTCAGCTCGCATACATCGGCTGCAAAGACGGAAGTTACAAGCCTCGGACAATTCGTCCACCATGTTTCCATAGCTCAATCTTTGAGGGACCATAACTCTGTTCCCAGAAGGTCTGGTACGATTTTAGAGACATCATTGGAATCAGCATGGGGCCGTTTTCAAAATAGGCAGAAAAACAGAAAAACGATTTTCATCGTGAACACTGCATTTAACGATCGTTGGCGAAGTGTGGAATTTTTTGGGACACTTTGCATTTGCATCTTTCTCGCTATGTCTCCTTTGTTTTGTGTACCTCATCGGGATGTTTTTGACTGATGTTGTTCTTGTTTATCCGAGGATTCTATGAATAAATAATTGGAATAATGCAATGATTATTCCAGTTCCGAGTCTTTCCACGATTAGATTAGCGTTATGCTACTTGTTACCTTGAAGTATTGCAGTTTCTAGTTATTATTTGTGCTGGCCTTCCTCTATTGAGAAATTTCCGAAGATCCCAGTATATTTGCATATACAGCAAGCTGTACATTGTCTTAAAGGTCTTCAGAATATTTCAATTCCAGGAAAAAAATCATTTCTTTCTTTCAACAAAAATTAGATCCCCACAGCTTTTCAATATGATTATATCCCCTAATCATCTGCAGTAATGTGAATTCTCTCTTTGTAGAAGTAAGTTGCTCACCAAAAGTTGATGTTTGATTTCGGATCATCCTCATTGTCACGAATAATGCTCGTCCTCCACAGGACAATGTAACTTGCGTATCGCGGATTCAGCCCCCAAAAGAAGTCTATTTTTGATCGGATTTCCTATGACGTATGTATTCGGGTAGGAGTGTGCTGAGTCATTCACAAATACAGATCGGGTCTTCCAGAGCGCATCAGAACGGCGAAATCGGCCAATTCGACCCATGAAAGCAGCTCACTTCACCGCGCATCACCGCTTTCTGGTCAACAGCTTTTCGGGTCAAAGTCTAGTAGGCCAAAACAGCTGGCAGAAGAACCTAGTCCAAACTTCAAACGATGCCTGTTACGTGCTGTTCTGGAGAAATCGAAAAATTCATTGTATTCACGGTCAAAACGAACTTTGAGAGGTTACCCTTTCAAAAAGCGTTTGTTGTGCCAATTCTTTCCCCAGGACTTGAACTTCGGAAAGGCGATTGCTATTCTGGCAAAGGGTGCTACTAGTAATTCGACAGGACGTGGGTTACAGTTAATTGTGTCAATTACACCTTAGGGGCATAGGCTAACTTCTGGGGTAGATTTTTGTTTTGATATAGTGGTGTTCCAAAACTATGCGACAGACCTCAAATATCACTGTTCTGGATCGCGCTGTTTCTAGATCAATCCCGAGGCAGCACCCTCTGAGAACCTACTAGGAGCTAGTTTTCATCGGAGATGAACGAACTCTACAATTTTGGCCTCCAAAAAGTGCTCAAAACTGACCGGTTCAATATATTCGATCTAGCTGGAAGTTCTCGCTGAAATATTGAATTCTACAGCCTCTGTACCAGTAATTTTTTCATAAGGATGCTCAGGAACGCTCACATAGTAACCTCCATGGTTGCATACACGCAGAGCCACGTTGACAAATCTGTTGAGCTTGTAGCAAACCAATTATTTGGAAAACGTGGGCCTCAATCTGCGCCCGCACTCGCAGAGAACGGCGCCAGAACAAAGTCAGTGGTCGCCAAAAAAACATTCTTGTCTCTCTTTCCTCCTCTGAACCCTTTTCCGGGATTCAGAGTAGTAGGACCTTTATTATAATATTGCCAAAAACCCTATTTTGGGTCAAATTATTGGAACCAGAAAAAGCTAAATTTGTTGTGTACATATGTTTTACAGTGCGTATCAAAAAACTATAAATGCACCCTATTTTCTGAAGATATACTGAAACTCACAGTTTCTTGTGAGATGAGCCCAGTACAATAACAGAAGCATCATCTCGTTCAATAAACTCAGGCATAATCTTTAACTTACCCTTTAGTTCTTAGCTATGGCAGTTTTTTAGAGCTTTTTCGTTTTGGCTTTTTTTAGAGCTTTTCCTTGTATCAAAACTACATATAAAGGCCCCTTGGGTTACAGCTGCGATTCTTAACGATATATATCTCAATCTCAGTCCTCCATTCTCCTTCACCTAAAGTTTGTCATGCGCTTCTACCTCGCCTACTATTCTACGTGGTGTAATGCTCACTACCGCAGAAGCTAGCTCATATGGAGAAGTGGGACACGAAGGTTTACACTCCAAAAACAGGAGATTGTGCACAACAGAGTTGTTACTCCGCCAATATGTGCAGGAACATGTCTGGGGTTCTTTTGCGATGCATATAAGAAGGAACATAACGGTGCAATGCCGAAATAGAAATTCTTGGGCAGAAGAGGATGTTCTGTGGGAATTGATTAAAGTCGAGCAACAGCAGCAGCTTCGCGGAGGTTCATAACAAGTTCTCTAGCCGAATCTCACGAAGACATCCATCTCGAACTCTGTCAAACGTATTGAAAACATCTTCGAGAAGCTTCAAAAAGCTGGTTTGCTAAAATTGAGAGTTTATAGTTTATAAGGAAGTCTAGGAACGCACCTTACAAGAAGGACACGTAGCTGCACTATTGATACAAAGGTGCATCTTTGAACCTGCTCTCGTTCTCCGGGTAGTAACCCAGCACATTCCCAGCTTAAGAATATCTGTTTTGGCGTTCGACGTCCACGAGAGTCCTTCATTCTGCTGGAGCAGATATTCTGATGTCGAAAATATGTTAGGGTATAACTAGAACTAGAGCAGTTTCAAAGATGCGCATCTTCACCAAAAGTGCAAAGTTATGTTTACAAATACCGCTGTCTATCCAAGGGAAAGAGTGGGCAGAAACTGCCCAGCCAAAGTGGGCAACTAAAGCGTCTGTTTGACCACAACTTCGCCTCAGAGTGCTCCGTTTTCAATTACCTCCCGAAAACGCCGAAATGTACAGCATGTCGTGATCTAGTCAACCGTGTAATAATATTTTGCCAAAAATTAAGGAGATAAACATTATTTTTCAAGGCAAAATACATTGTCATTTTGACCATGCTAAAGATCGCGTATGGTTATTCTTGATCGAATGGGCCTCGTTATCTGTGATAACATTATCAAATTCATAAATAACTACAGATCTTTTTAAAGGAGCGTTTTCTACAAGTAAATTCCAATTTTGTCTCATATAATTAGATAGATTGTGGCACAGTGAACATTTTGATCCTTTTCCCGAAATTGAAAACGGAGCACGTTGAGGCCAGTTGTGATCGAAAGACGCTTTAGTTGCCCAATTTTGTCTATTTCGCCCATTTTTTAACTTATTGTTAGATAGCAGCGGTATTGTACGTTCTGGTAAGGTGTGTTTGATTCACGTCCTTATAAACTCTCGAATTGGAGCAGCCAGCTTTCTTGAAGCTTCTGGGGATGTTTTCGTTACGTTGACAGAGCTCGTGATGGGTGTCTTGGTGAGATTCAGCTAGAGAACCGTTGTGGACCTCCTCTTGTGAAGCTCCTCGAAGCTGCTGTTGCTCGACAATCAACCACAGATCATCCTTCTTCGCCCATAAATTCCCTTTCTCGACATTGCACCCTTAAAGGCAGTGCTCACGATGATTTTCGTTCCCGAGTTTTCCACTCGATTTTTCCCTCAAAACAATGCGTTGGCAACCAAGTAGTTACCGAAATCACGAAGAAACGGCGAGAAACGCACCAAAACGTCTTATTTCAGTGAAATTGTTCCTAGCCTGGCCTAGTTGTCCAATTGGATGAACACATGTTCCCGGTGACGAAACAGTGTCACCGGTAGAAGAATGGGGCTAATCGAAAATGGAAAAATTCTTTCAGGCATAACAGTATGTAGTTATGGTGCCCAAAGAAAGAGAGGAGCAATAGAAAGTACAGAGAATTCGCAAACGACGGGTCCACAAAAGATTTACATTGTCAAACGAACAGTTCCAGGAAGAGGTAAAAAGGTGAGGTGAGAGTAAAGGATTTGGTGCCCTTCTTGGGCGTTTTCTCGATTTATTCGTCATTTCAGTTCTAACTGGGTGCTTATCTGGGTCAAATTCCGGTCCGCAATTGCGTCTCGACACGCTTTGCAGCTCCTAGCTCACTCAGGTCAGAATATTTCCAGCGCCGCATCCGCCTATCTGCTGACTTTAGATGGGTTTTGAAACTGGAAACTTGGTAAAATTAGGAGAAAATTGAATAAAAAAGCCACATCGAGTCGGCTTTGGCGCTGGAAACCCGACTGATTCAAGCGCCCCCGCAAAGCGTGTCGAGACGCACCAGGACCGGAATTCACCTGATGTACTCGGATGCCGAACAATCGATTTAACGATTAATCTCGAAAACTCGAGAAATTATCGTGAACACTGCCTTTCAAAGTTCCTTCTTATATGCACGCGAAAGAACGGGTTATGGTATGTTTACCCAGCTTAGGTTGCTAGGATGAGTCCGGGCGTACTTGGCAGCGTGAGCGTCGTCGGTGATGGCAAAATATGGCAGTTTGAAGGAGATTTCGACATGATAAGCCCGATAAGCCCTGCTTCGACCTGCTCAAAATGAGCGGTCTTCTAGGGCTTATATATTAGTGGGAGGAAGAACAACTCGGTTGTGCACAATCTCCTGTGTTGGTGTGTCCACCTTTATGTGCACTGTGCCACTTCCATGGCAGCTTATTCAGTAATTAGCAATAAACCACGTAGAATAGTTGCAGTAGGAAGCAAAGATATGCCTAGCCAAGAATGGATGACTGAGATTGGGCACAAGCATTGGCCCAATTATGACCAGAAAGAATTGCACATATATCCATGGTGCCTTTATCGTTTTTAGATACAAGGGCAAAACGAAAAAGCTCTAAAAACTGTCCATTCTGAGAGCTAATGGGTAAGTTATAATTATGTATGACCATGAGTTTATTGGACGAGGATTTCGTTTGTTTTTACTGGGCTCAACTCACAACAAACTCTGAGTTTCAGTATCTTCAGAAAATAGGGAGGCCTTTATAGTTCTGATACACTGTATAATTTTGACGCGCTGTAGTCGGGCTGGCGGGTATAGCGACCCTGCTAACAAAGAGTTGTGTTTCTGGCGGTAAACGCATCTGCAAAAACGTGACTTGTGCTGTTAATATATCTTGGGTCTCCATAGCAAAACTGCGCTGTATCCCGCCCCGAGGCTGCAGGTTCCACGAAGTGAAAAGCCTAAAACGGTCGTTTTCTTTGAACGTTTTTCTGGCTTCCGAAACGAGCAGTAATCTTCCTAAAATCTGGAAACGGACCTCATAATCGTGTTTGGCGCCCAAAATAGCTCCCTATGGACAAAGTTTGGTCTAGCTGAGCACAGTCTTCGAGCTTTGCACAAAGTGATGGCGTTCTGGACTTGTACGAATTGTTTGTTGACCCATTTTTCTAGCAAGTTGGTGATTCCAAGAGCGTTCAAAAAACATTTTCAGATTAGATTTGAAACTTCCTCATGGTGGTAATTTGCGTGTGCTTATCACGAATTTGGAGGTTTATCTGTCCATTTTCCAAAGTTTTCGACTAAATTCGCACAAAGTCTCCTAATCGGGAGGAAAGTTTGAGGGCAAAACGTGACTTTTGAGATTTCTGGAACGTAGCGCTACGGTAGAAGTGGCTCAAAAATATTGCTCTCGGGGTTCTTTGGGAGTACTAAACACGAATCTGAAGTCCGTTCATCGAGTTTCGACAGACTGTGGATTACTGTGGGTATACTGCCGATAGTTTGGTCAAAGTCCAGAACTGACTCAGAAATTTCTATGCTGGGCCTTATTCGGGGTAAAGCTAAATACGAACTTAATACCCATTAGTCGGTTTTGAGAAACGCTAAGGTAGGGTTTTGCCCCCAAATGACATTGTACCTACCGTAACCTCCAGCAACCCATGAATTTCATAAACTGGCCACCAAATTCGTTCTCGGCATTTCCTAATTAAACCCTATGCACAAGTTTTGAGCAAAATCCGAAAAAAAGAATTTCTGAAACCCCAAAAAAAATACAAAATGCCTGATGCCCTTGCTTTTTTTCTAAGCTTGAGAAATGCTTATAACTTCTTGGAAACCTGCGGCCAGGGGCGGAGGATACTGCGCAATTTGACTATTGAGGCCCAAGAGATGCTAACTTAATACTAGTCTGTTTTCGCAGATTCGTCACTACTTCACTCAAAGCGAGAGAAATCTATGTTTTTCAGATACGCGAGAGAAAATCAAGGGAAACAAGTTGACATCACCACACAGAGAAAGAGCAGGAATCTGCCACGCTCATCGATGAGTTTTCGAATTCGATAAGGACATACGAACACGCAATTAATTTCTTCAATAGAAACATGTTTGATGTTTCTGTTTGTTGTGAGCTGATATTAAAGCGTTTTTCACACTAAGCACAACTCTTGGGACACAGCATTTCGTTTTTGAGGAGCATAGCATCTGGCCCAAGGCAGTGTTCACGATAAATTTCACTTCCGCAATATCTCCATGGCTTTACGGAAGTGTCTGGTGCCCTATATAGAAAGCGAATGCTTAAAAAAGGACACGGTTTGAAAGACGCGTTTTTGAGCCAAAATAGGCCCTCTCTTGTTTAAAGGCAGTGTTCTGAAGGAAAAGTTTCCCCTTTTTGACTAAAACGTAAGCTTTGGGTCCCTATAAGAGATTTAGAACAGAATGCGACGAAAAACGGCCGGTAAGTGTAGATTTGAAAATCTCGTGGGCCAGCCGACCCATTGGGCCACTCCTCCCACGTCCTATAACAGTTCCCCCCGAATTTGTGGTTAAATGGGCGGAGTGGTTTCCGATCAAAGCCCCGTTCTTCACTTCATTCTCAACACGTCTCTCTTTACTCAGGTTAGCTCGCTCACATTGGCTGCAAAAGCAGGAGTTACAAACCTCGGACAACTCGTCCACAATTTTCCTTTGCTAAACTTTGAAGACCATAAGTCCGTTTCAGGGGTCTTGTACTATTCCAGGGACATCATTGGAATCAGCATGGGACCGTTTCAAGACTATGCGGAAAAACAGAAAAACGACTTTTATCGTGAACACTGCCTTTAAGTTTGATTTTTTTTGAGCGTGGAGGAATTGACCGCTAGAAGGATGATACCTATCAGTGCAATGAAGAGATCAACTCAGTATGACTTTACTAACTTGATCATTTCCTACAAATCAGTATTCACTTTGTTCCGTTTCGAGGGGGCGGATCTGGGGCAGCACCAGGCGTAGTCACAGAGCACCAAGCAGCTGTTGCAGCCGTTATTTTTGCCACTCTGGCTCGTTTCTACCGTTCTTTCGACACTGGGAGCCTGGGATCCTTCTCGCCTGTCATTTCACTGTGGAAAGTCGAATGAGGATGATCATCGTGAACGCTGCCTTTGATGAAAGGAAGCTCGCGATCAGGGTAATAAAGCTCCAAAAATATTCTTCTCTTTAGCCAATACATTATGGTTGTTGAGAGTGCCTAATCATTTACACTCAATGGGGAAAGTTTCCAAGTCTAAAAAACATTTATTTTGAAAGTGGAAAAGAAACATACAATTGAACCCCTTCCAGGGTATAAACGAACAACTTGTCTCTTGACCACTACGCCAATAATGGAGCCTTTGCTGAACAGGGTTTTAAAAGTCCCTTCTCTTAGCTACAGTGCGTCTCATAACCATACGACCCCGAATATTGGCGTTCCCTGAATGAGAAGTTCCAGTAGTTTCCAACGGTGTACTTTTCAGATTCTACATTGAGAAAAATAAGGGTGGGTAAAGCGATCATCGTCTCTTTTCTTGGATTACAGGATCTTTTTATAACAACTTTTTAATTTTATGCTGTTTCAAAACCATACGACCACTCAGACTAAAACACATTTCATTCAAAGAAAAACGCATTAACGCAGAAGCTTAACAGGGTATAGGTCCTACACGCTGCTTAGCTACTTCGAATAGCAGTTAGGCTGTTCAGAATTGATGAGTCAATTCCGTTCCATGCTGCCTCGATTGCACGTTTCAGCTCCGCGACTGAGTGAAACTGGATGATTCTTCATATAAACCTATATCTGACGACGATTCCTCTCGGGTTCTCCTTAGGATTTCGGTCGGGACTACAGACTGGCTAAGTCAGGGAAGTGATGTTATACGATCTGAGCCACTCTCCGTTGACCTAATTGTGTGGATGCTTGCGTTTTCCTACTGGAAAGCACGCTCTGACGGTTTGTCTGTGTCATGAAGGGAAGAAAGGTGTGACTCGAGGGTGGTTTGGTAATCATACGAGTGCATCTTGGTAGATACGAACGCTAATCTCAAAACCGAGGAACCGCCGAACGCTGCCCACACTATAACACTTCCTCCACCAAAGTGACGTCGGCTGAAGTTGATTGAATTCTTCTCGGAGATCGCGCCAGTAAAACTTTGAGCCCTCCAGTCCGTCCAAGTCGAACTTCTTTTCATCCGAAACACGACCTGATCATTTTGTTTCTGGAATAAAAAGAGCCTGTAAGGCAATAGTAGTGAAACCCTCCTGCCCTTGTTCCAGTCTCTTGTCAGATTTTATTCAGCAAACTCTAGTCGCACAGCCTTGTGATGTTCGGTGAGTCATGGGATCTCCATCGTGGCTTTTCTCCTGATGTGGATGCTGCTCAAAATCACCCTCCAAACCGTAAACTATGAATGACGTAGTTGTAGGTCAGCGCGGATGTGATTGACAGACGGCGAGCTGTTTGAAGCTTCCTTCAAAATCCGTCGCTCTTCATTAGCGCACACCTGTCGGTGGCGGCCGCCGAAATGAGGTGCGCAGATACTTCCAGAATCCTTCGAACGCTTAAGCGAGTACTGCTGAGAGGTTGCATGGCTATCATGAAATGGCATTGAAATGCAGCTTCTCCGCGAAATCGCATAGCTATGGCATAGGAAATCATGTGGTGCGCGGAACAGCATCGCTATGGCATCGCTGCGGCATCGCTCTAGCATCGCTATAGCATTACAATCCTGAACTTGTTAAGGATTGAGGTTCTTTCTGGTATCAGTATCATGCTCCATGTAAACAAACCGAAGGGCATAAAGGAAGAGAGCACTCCACCTCCCACTCACTCGGCATTTCAGGGCCGATCCTGGAAGTGACATTCAGTCACCTTTGAAGGATCCTCAGAAGCCGAAGAGAATAATTTTGGCAGCTGAGGGGGATGGTCCACACGGCTGATCCCTCACACGGAAACCATGGTGGGAACCATCAGAAAAACCCACATGTGGCATCGAAAGCCACATGTGTGAGCGTTCGCTCAACCCACCTGTGGCATCGAACTGGCCACATGTGGCCGGCCCGGCTACATGTGGGCAGTCTGTGCCATAGCGTCTGAATCCTTTCTTAGAGTGTGAACGCTCCGGGCTCTGCTTGGATGCTGCTGCCAGTACGATGGAGAACGTCACATCGTTGCGCTTTCTCCGGAATCCAGCAATTTAACTCGATGCATTGTCGGAGCTGATTTCCGTCCCTCCTGACCTTCTTTTGTAATGTGTTTTAGAACCTGAAAGCCCATCGCGACGTCGCAACGGTAAAACGGAAGTTGACAGCATATCATACGTACGATGATCATATGGTTTGAAACAGCATAAAATTAAAAGTTGCCTATAAAAAGATTTGGAAATCCAAGAACAGGAGCAAACGCGACGCCCCAGCCCCCATAGTTTTAAAATTCTCTCGCTCGCAAGCGTGCAATGCAGGTTCGAGTCCTGCTTGACATCCGAGGTATTGCGTTCAACTCAGCACCCTTGTGTGATACCTTGTGATCTTTCCTTGTGATATATCATGTGCCATAAAAAAGGCATTAAACGTCTTCTAAAAACATCAAAGTTGAAAGTTTTCGACAAAAGTGCGATGTGGAATTTGGTGTGTTATGTGGAAAGCACTGGACCATTTCTCTGTGGGCACTCATCAATATCTTTTCGGCGATTTACCAAGTTTTTTCTTGATTTGCTGGTATTTTTGCCAGAGTTTTTTTTATTCCGTGAAACTAGGTTTTCTGAATCTATTTTGAGAAAAATTTCGTGCATCACCCATTCCAAGCGTGCATCTGGATTCCAGACTGTACTTTCTCATTTTGCCTGGAACCAAACGCTCCCGGAGAAAATAGGGATGATTCTCAACTCATCTTACTTTCATAACACTTGTTAGAAGAGAGTGAGCGAACTATCTGTCTAGGATACCCTCCAAGCTATCCGATTTCCGTCGTGTGAACGATGCGGCACTCGATTTACAGCCTTGTTGGTGTTCCGAAATCAGAAGAGACCACTTCGAAGTGGTCACCGGAGTCTCTCAATGGTGTCTCTGTAGGTGTTTGCGTTCAAGCGCTCCTCCTAAAGTCGCACCCGCGGTTTCATCCTCTACCCACCCCTACCCCTCCCCTTCTACTCCCAGTACAGGTAATCTGCAGACTTATTCCTCCCGTCTCCAGGAAGGCAGTCATTTGCTCTTTCCTTTTCACTCATAAGACCAAGAGGCCAGTTCCGTTCCTCACCTCTCGGCTGGAATCTGTTTTTGTAGTTTGCAAGGGCTATTTAGGGTTAGCTCGCCAGGCAATTTGCTCACCTCTGCTCCAAACGTTACACTTTTCCGAACAGTTTTCTCTGTTTTTGTTAAAGACTTGGTGCCGTTCTCACTAATTTTCTCCAAATTGTAGAGGGTGGCCAAACTTATTCCATCTGAAAACTGGCAGGAGTACCCATCAAAGCGCTGTCAGTGTCACCTCTTCTTATCTACAGAGAGAAGGCCCTCAATCGATCGACTTCTTACCCTGGTTTGAGGTTGTTTCCCGCTTTCTATACTATTGCTGAAACTTTCATTCTTACAGGTGCCTGAAGTGGTCGCACACCTGCAATGTTTCTGTATACGCTAACTTGTGCTTATGAGATTTGTGGGCTTGCAATTCCTTCTCCATCGAAAGAAAGCACCTGAAAGTCGACTATTCTTTACATTTATGACGTCGTTCAATTTGCATGAAAGTGAAAAATCGGACGTCAGACACCACAACAGGCACTCCTCGTTTGAAAACAACTTGGTTCGCAAGTGCTTTCAGTTCCGTTCTTTAGTTTCTCCCACGGAATTCCTTCTGTTAGACATTCTTGGAACTGCAATTCTAGGATTAAAGGCATCGCTCGCGCATGAGGTCGCTGGCATTTTTGCAGTGAATCTCATACTAGAAATCGTTCATTTTAGCTCAATCTTGAAGTTTGGGAAAATCAAGCATAGCTTAGTTCTGAACTGGATCCTCGCAGAAGAAGGCGCTTTGCTTGATTCTGAGGGATCAAGAGAAACCGGAGAGGAACGCCCTATTTCACAAGAGATGAACCACGAGATTGATCGGAAACCGACACTTTCAACTGCTACAATTCAAAGAATTCAACTGCTACTATTGAAAGAAATAGCAGATACCGGCAGAAGTCTACATTTTGACGGATAAGAAACCTTCAACTATGTGTGCATCGAGACTTCCGGGCGGGTGGAACCCTTTTGTGGGCGCGTGAACCCTCACAGGTTCAAAAAAGCTTGATTCTCAACTAGTATTGTTCAGCCAGAAGGGGTGCAAGCGCGGCTGGGAGAGTGTGTATCACCGGCGGTGGTTCTGCGGTTTCCTCTGCACATAGCTCCGTTTGGCTCTAGAGCGCGGTATTTTTTGGTGGCACGCGGCAGTGCAATTTGGAATATTGCTCCTAAATGCCTTAGTTGCGGAGTTTCCCGGCGACCTCACGGCAGTTCGTAGAGGACAGGCATAGGATGGAAATAGTACCTCTGAGAACTCAAGGTTGCCTTTTCAGAAAAAAATCTACGTTGTCCAATTTTGGCCGAAGGCGCGGTTCTGGACAGCGCTATTGGACAACGAGAAAACGGGTTTTAGGCGATTTTCCTCGTAATTTTGAGGTAATTGGAAGGCATTAGGTATCAGTTTGTAGGGAATTTCATGAAGATTCTGACTCTTCTTTCAGAATTTCAGAAATCTGAAGTTTTATGTGGAGACGTACGTTTTCCAATTCTCCAAGTGAAGGACCAAAGCGGTAATAGTCCCGATTAATGAATGCAACTCCTCTAAAAGTTTGTCTTATGTGTTGAAAATTTAACTACTGCCTAAAATACGGCTATTACATCGTTACTATAGTTGTGCCCTGCACGAAAAGACCGAACATCGAATAGATTCGAAAGACCCCCTTTTTTATCGTCCGATTTTTGAATAGATTCGAATACCCCCTTTTTTCGACGTCCGATTTTTGAATATATTCGAATGGTCTCTTTTTTCGAGGTCCGAATTTCGAATAGATTCTAATAAAATCTATTCGAATATATTCGAATAATTTTTCGAATAATTTCAAAGCGACCAACTGAAAACAGGCCAAGTGAGCTGTCAGTGGATGTTACACTTCGAAGTAAACTGCGTGCGCACGCGTTACGGTCGGGTGAGTGTCGCCCGCGCGGCGAACGCGGAAAAGCCGCCATCGTTCAGAAGAGTTATCAGCACCATATACGGCGAAACGGTCATCGTTGGTGACATAAAATGAACGCAGCAAAGTAAATAATGCTTCAGGACATGCCATTTTACATGAAAGCTGAGATGTCGAGTCGCCGCCCTATCCGTTGTGCGCTCACCGACCGCGACGCAGAACGCACGGGTGAGCAATATCCGCTCCTCCTGTACCATACGCTCCAAATCAGCGTGAAACCTCGGAACCAAAATTCTGCCCGGACCCTGCCCTTAAAGGCAGTGTTCACGATAAGAATAGTTTTTTTCTGTTTTTCCCACCTATCTTGAAAACGGTCCTATGCTGATTTCAATGATGTCCCTGGAATCGTACAAGACTCCCTGGAAAAGGAGTTATGGCCCCTCAATATTCAGCTAGGGAAGCATTGTGGACGAGTTGTCCGAGGCTTGTAACTCCCGTTTTTTGCAGCCGATGTGTGCGAGCTGACCTGAGTAATAAGAGGAGTTGAGAATGAAGGGAAGAACGGGGCTTTTGATCGGAAACCATCGCTCATCTAACCACGAATTCAGGGCAACGGTTATAGGACGTGCCACTTTTTCGTGCCACTGCCACTTTTTGCCACAAAAATGTGCCACTTTTTCTTCGTGAACACTGCCTTTAAGATCGAAAGATCCACACTTGCTCATCAAGGCCTATAAAATTTATGTTCGCTCAATGTTGGAGTATGGTACCTGCGTTTTTGCGCCCTGCAAATGGCAGATTGTAGATATATTCCCTGAGAAGTCTATTTTTTGTTTCCTCTCAGACTTTTTCAACATTTCTAAGGGAGTAGCGTCAATAAATGATCAATTATGCCAGTAGTCACTTAAAGGCAACAAGGTTTACGATAATCTTCCTACCATTTCTAGGCATATTTCCAGGTCGTACAGTTCTCGTAGCATAAATTTTTCTCACTTAGGCACATTTTCCGTCTTGCTTGAATATTTTTGACATTTATGAAATAAAGAATTATATCGCAGTATCATGTGAAATCGGAACCTTTTTCTCTAAATCTGATATGAATATCTATTGCAGATGTGTGCTTCATACATTGTGATATTTTTTCATGGAAAAAGTGTCCCTCTTGCAATTTCAATCAGGCAAACATTATGAGGAACAAAATCGGAATCCATTAATTGGTCTGCAAATGCGACTATACAGAAATGCAGGTACGCAAAAGCGCGTTGAATTTCACGCCGCGGCGACAACTCCGTCGCGGTGTCCGTCGCTGAAGTATACCAGTGCCCTAAGTGAAATTATTGGGAAGGAAATCACCGCTCGCCGCTGAAATAGACGCCGAAATGTTTCGAAATTGAGCCGCCACGCTACGATGAAGATGGCAATTTTTGAATTGCGGCGCGATTTCGAAATCCTTCGACGTGGTCATACCTGCCAATGGAACACATGGTCATCTACCGTACACCAAAAATAGCGGAAACGGGGCAAATCTATTCGAAACCTTTCCAATTTATTACTATTCGAATAAATATTCGAATAGTAGGCTTCGATAATTGAATAGATTCGAATACCCCTTTTTTTAGGGGTCCGATAATTGGATAAATTCGAATACCCCCTTTTTAGGTCCGATATTTGAATAGTATTCGATTAGTGCAATTTTAGAAATTCCGATAATGAATACGTATTGACATTCGAATCTATTCGAATGGCTCAACTATAATCGTTATGTATAGATACTCTCCTCACATTTACTGTTGTGGTTCTGTACTATTGTTCTCCTTGATCTTTTTGTTGCCATCACAATATATAGACAGCGACGTCCGAACCAGAGGTGTGCGTAAATGAAATGTCAAATTTCGTAAATCGTAAACAGCAATTACGACAACCACCGTAAATCGTAAATCGTAAACAGCAATCAATAAAAATAACCACTAAATATGATTAATGTGGTGAAACAAGAGAAGCTACGTACTGTCCACTGTTTTCACGTACTAAGTACATATTAAGTTGCATTCAGCATTTGACCTCTAACCATGTTTAAGGTGTAATTTTTTACTTTGTCGCTGTCATAAGCGACAGGCATGGGAATCTAGCACAAATCGCGCGGGACCTGCATCGGAGCGGCACGGGTTGCATAGGAACAATTATGGCGCGTCAGCCCGCAGCGACGTATCGCGAATTGCTGAAATGCTTCAAGTAATGCCGGAAACCTGTCGCTATGCAGCGCACTGTGGATACGACAGGTTTAAAAACGGAAGATCCGCGACGGCCGGTCGCTCTCGCTGTGCAGGCGATGCGACCGTGTCTCGTAAAGTATTCCATACCCTTAATGGGACCGTCTTACCAGTATTTCTCTGCTTTGCTTTACCACTCATTCCGCAACTCTTTCCCAGATCTTGAGAATCCGCAAGTCCGATTCAGCTGTCGCGTATTCTGCTGGAAACAGAGACACAATCCTTCTCCACAAGCCTCTTCTGAAACATGACGCCGTTGTAAGCGTTAAGCCAAAATCAACGTATCTAAGCAATTCTCAACAGCCAAATTTGAGAACTCCCCCCATTCGCTAGCGGAACCGCAACACCGATTATACATACAGTCGGTAGGAATCGCACTCGTATGCTGTACATTATGTATGTACTTCGAGTTCCCTACTGAAGGTTGGCTCAAACTCGGTGCACGTACGTTAAAAATATGGCACCGAGCTTGCAACCTTCAATAGAGATAACAAGAAAGTATCAAATCGATTCGTGCCAACCCTGTGATATCTGAAACGCTGATATCGGTCTTTGATACAGGCTATTTTTTCGTATAGTCACTAAATCACTCGCGGGAATCGCAGCTTTATGGTGACGATGCGGTAGATTCTCAGAGGAAACGTGAGCAAAAAAACCGCTTTCTAATTTTGCCGCTTTGTGTAGTTTTAATCACAGTTTAGTAAGAATGTAGCCAACGCGCCATTACCAGCTCGCATTGGATGACGTAGATAACGGTTTTTCAGAAAAAGGGCGAAGATAGGCGTTTTAAACTAGCACTCGCGCCTTTTCTGAGTGTCCGTTTGCTGCGGATGAAAATCAACTAGAAACGGTTTTAGCTTCAAACTTTTTGGAATGAAAAACAGATCCTCGTGATGATTTAAAACGAACTCTGGTAGCCAGTGATCTACTAAAGGCAGACCAAGAGCACTATTTGGAAGCAATTTTTTGACTGATTAAACTGCGCTTCGCTCGATGTTTTAACGCTAATCTAGTTATGGGAATCAGGAAAGTTGATCTTCATGGAAAACTCGAAAACGAAGTTCCTCGTGAAAGTGATTTTAGATTGCGGTACGTCGTAAGAGGCGGCTGCTAGTAGAAAGGCTTGCGCGCGGCGAGCAACGCGGATCTGTTAGCCAGCGCCTCCAACTCCGACCGTGTGTTCCGCGTTAGGCGCTATTCATACTACTCAGTCGCCAGCGCGGGACTCGCGTGCCGCGCTGGCATGGCGTTATGGTATAAATACTTTGCAAAGCGCGTGACGCGCGATACCGCGCTGCGGAGACTATAGATACTCAGCGGCGACGCCTGAACACAGCGGAAATAATTCAGACTTAATCTGGTTCAGCGACAGTGTGCTAATGGAGCAGAGCCGAATAATTCTCCGCGAATCTTGATTGCTGATCTTCTTCGGCCGTCCAGTACGTTTTGCAGTACCGTAGGAATCTGGATCTCGCAGGAACTGGTTGATACAGTTGACAGATCTTCCGAGCTGGGTAGCGATTCGACGTTGGCTCAACCCGGCAACGCTGAGCGCGCGAATTTGAGCTTTTGCAGCAGCAGTTGGAGCAGTACCACGATCCATTTTAGGAATAAAGATATTACATGTACTCACCTTGAGTTTATTTAGCGAACTTGAAACGGGAAATTTTGTTTGGATTAAAAAATCTGAATTTTCGAAGGGTGTCCCTATACTTTCTGAACGGCGAAAAATTCTAAAAGTTGAGATAAAATCTTACAAAATTTCACAATTGTTATATAAATAATCAAACATAGGTTTTCCATGATGCTGAATTCATCGATGAACATTATTGATCACAAACACAAAGTTTTATTGGAAACCTCGATTTTCGGGGGTGTCCCTATACTTTCTGAACGCACTGTATATAAGACAGCGACGTCCGAACCCCTCGTTCCATGACCTGTTTTTCTCACAGAAAGAAAAACTCGACCGAAAACACCCCCGATTTTTTTTCAGTTTTGGCCCGAGATTTTTACGTCCTACCCAAAAAAAACCCAAAATTTCGAAGATTTTTACGTCCCCCCCCCCGTTGTCCAGCTAGACAACGCCCGCCTGACCCTGGTAATAACTTTGTATTGAATGAACTTCGAAAGTTATTAGTGGGAACGACTTTCAAAAGTAACGACCAGTTGTGCAAAGAGGGCCATTTTCCGTCAAGTAATAAAAATCTAGAAATGAACGAATAAGGAAATGATAGATCTTAATTTCAACTCGTGGGTTTATCGTAGTGCATTCGGCCCTTAAAGGCAGTGGTCGCGCTCAAATATGCTCGTCTTCTTTTCCTCTCTGAACCCTTTTCTGGGTGTAGAATAGTAGAACCTATGAGAGAAAATCGCGAAAAAAAACGCTGTTCTAGGCCAAATTTGAAGCCTAAACTTTCTTGTCTTTTGATGGTGGACGAGTCCACCCCACATTATCGGCATCGATGATCTCTAATATCAAAAACATCAGCTGGCTTGAACTTGAATTTCAATCAACGAACTTTCGGATTTATGTACACATCTAGTCAAAAACATTGGTTGAAGTGCTTGCTTTCATTGTTCAACTGTTTTATTAGGTAAATTTGCATTTATTTCTTCCTCTGAGTGTCGATGACTTTTGAATGCTTGGCATGAGACTGTGATCTTTCTGTGCACGTGTGCACGAACTGGAAATTTAGGGTCTTAACAACTCTAATTCTAGCCCGTTTTTCACCGCGCTACCTTCATAGTTTTTAAGCTGTTTTTGATTTGAGCTGATTTTTGTAGTTTTTTCGATAACGTTTTTCATCGTGACCACTGCCTTTAAGACTTACGCAGAATGTCACGTCAATTCATGCGCACAGTTTGCTTCTATGAAGGACGTAAACAGAAGGCCGAGGTTTTTGGAGATGATAGCCTTTCGCTAGCTTTCACTGTTTTTTTTTCAAGCATTTCGAGCTAATGGTAAAGGGCATGAACCACGACAGCTTGTTGCTAATGACACCCTGACCGTTCACATTTTTGATAACCGATAGATTTTTCACGTCCTAGAATCATCAGGCTTCGAAGTGAAGTATAGGAGGGCCGCTTGCTCATCATTTTTACGAAACATTCTGTTCTTTTTCGGGAGACACTGATGCATTCAATGGAGATGCCTGCTTCTCCACTCCCGAGAGAGTGAGTTATGTGTGTATGCGTCTGTTTTGACTGTGGCCTTGTGCGTCTGCGGCGAATATTTGAAAATCGACTACAACATACTAGTTCCATTATGCTGTTGTCGGTCCGAAAACTGGACGCATTTGGTCGGGTTGGAGGCGTTTCGTTCGACGATTGCCGCGCCTGATTGGTGTTAATCTCCGGCTAAACTCCGTCTTTACTTAGTACAACTTTCACCAGTACCCATTCCCCATCCACTTCAATCAAGTACTCAGGACAGCAGAAGGCTTATCCCGTCTAAGGGTAGTCCTTCCATGCTCTTTTATTCTGTAATTGTTCTTCGTCGCAATGTCGCTGCACGTTCTCGAGCATGGACGGGAGACTTTTGATGACTTGATTCGATTAGCGCATTTTTTTCTGCTTATTTCCAGTTGTATTTTCGAGTTTGCTGACGTTGCACGCTCCGTCAAGGTGTAGATGGTTATCGAGCGAATCCATAACTACCGACAACCACCCTTCTTCGCCTTTCCATCCTCACAGACCCTTTCATTCCTTTCTGAACATCTTCTTCTTCGATGATTCTCATCATTGCGTTATAACGCATCACAAATCGCATCTAACACATTCTTAAGCTTGAATTTTATATTTACTTCTCTTAATACAAAATTTCAGAACATTTCGGAGGTAACACTTGAATCTAGGCTAATTCCCGAAACGTGGTCATAGAATATTGAAGTGTACAGCTCTTGTTTCTTATTAGGATACTTTCAGAATCAGAGTGCGCCATCAGGTGGAGAAAAGTTTCTGTTATATATTTTTGAAAACCAAACGGCAACCAAAATGAGACTTTTCTAGAAAATTATTCGAAAATATCCGAAACAGAACGATTTCAAGGATATGAGCATTGAAAACGTTTAACACGTTGACGACCGTGTCCCGCAACGGTACGCAAAGTCTGTCCCGTGAGACGACGATGCTGAGCGACGGTATATTATTTTCTATGTAAAATGGTGTATTATTATAATAAAAAATATTTAGAATGGGATATTGTTCTAAACCAATCAAAATGTTTTGGAGATTCTACTTTCATACCCTGGGCTCAAAATTTTTCTCGAGGGTCAAGCTTGTTCGAGAAAGTTTGACCATTCTATTGATTAGTTCACCATATGCTTCTTTCTCTCTTGCATTTACGAGGAAGTATTAGTATAATCTCTCATGTATGTGGAAACTCTCAGATTTTCTGCGAGAGCAAATCATCGTTCCCCTTGACAGTCAAAAAAAATTAAGTGAAATACTTTTTACCAAGGGCAAAAACTGCTAATCTCGCATAAACTGATTTCCGGAACTTCAAGATAAGAAACTATTACGCAATTACATGAAAACATGAAGATATAAAATTTCGTTTTTTCGATCCTGCTCACTTTTTTCAAAGTTTGCATCTTAGCTTCCTCATGGATTAGTGACAGACATTTCTAGATTTTTGTTTGCGGGTCCATTTTTTGTGAAAATCGTTTGTAATATTCGGAGATTTTGTACGTTTTCATTTCACTTACAGGCTATAAAACGGCGAAGTTCACATGGTTCCTACGCGTGCTGGTGCGGAGCGGAGGTTAGAGACAGTGAGAGAGCGGAGGGCAGACGGAGGCTGAGGCGTCGCGAGCGCAGCTCCCGCCTCAAATGATGTCAATTACGACGTTTTATTGAGGGTATAGTATTACTAAACCAACTAGAACGCCTCGACGTGGCCAGTTTATTGGTACTACATACATTAAAGGCAGTGGTCACGATGAAAAACGTTATCGAAAAAACTACAAAAATCAGCTTAGATGGAAAACAGCTGAAAAACTATGAAGGTAGCGCGGTGAAAAACGGCCTAGAATTAGAGTTTCTAAGGCCCAAAGATGCTAGTTCGTGCACACGTGCACAGCGCCGACCAAAAAGATCGCAGTCTCATGCCGAGCAGTCAAAAATAATCGACATTCAGAGTTAGAAATAAATGCAAATTTACCTAATAAAACAGTTGAGCAATGGAGGAAAGCACTCCAATCAATGTTTTTGACTAGATGTGTAGATAAATTCGAAGGTTCATTGATTGAAATTCAATTGTATTTTCAATTATTAAAATTATTAATTATTAAAATTATTATAAATCAATTATTAAAATTCAATTATTATATTAATTATAATTTTCAAAAAGGAATTGAAAAAACATATCATGTAACATTTGGAGAGGAACTCTATTAATCCCCCGAATCAGCATGGATTCATGCCAGGTAAATCTGAGGAAACAGATCTTCTGAAGTGTGCCAATGACTGGACTGAGTACATGGATGCTAAGAAGGGCTGTGATGTAGTATATTTTGATTTTGCCAAGGCGTTCGATCGTGTAGATCATTGTAAATTGATTCACAAAATCACCAAAATCGCTGGTTATAGAGTGGTTGAGGGGTTACTTTGAGAAAAGAAGTTTCCAGGTGAGAATAGGTTCATGCTTCTCAACGGTCAGAGAAGCTATCAGCGGAGTGCCACAGGGCGTAGTACTGTCTCCAATCCTGTTTGCATTGTACTCTGCTGAGCTCTCTACAATTTTAGAGAGATGCGGAGTCAAGTGCAAACAATTTGCAGATGATGTCAAGATCTATAGAATGATTGAAAGTTCCGATGACCATATCAAGATGCAACCAGCTTTAGACCAGATTTACAGCTGGTCACTCAGTTGCGAGCTACCTTTAGCCCCTGAAAAAACTATTTACATGAGAATCGGAGTTCCAAGCTTCCCAAGTTTTCATAAGCTTGCTGATCAAGCTTTGAATTCAGTGGCTTCGGTAAGAGACTTAGGGTTTCACTATGATAGTAAACTGGATTTTATGAATCATTATAAACATCTGAGCAACAAGGCTTTTTCGCGCACTTTCCTCATCTTTAAAGCACTTTCTACGTGCAATAAAGATGCTTTTGTAAGAGCATATAAAACTTACATAAGGCCAATCATGGAGAGTGGGTCATCGGTTTTTGCTCCACATAACAAGGAAGACATTTCCTTGCTAGAGAGAACCCAAGAGAATTTCACACGCAAATTATTTGCAAGGGCTTCCAAGTTGCCTTACAGTAGCATACCCAATTCAAAGAACCGGAACAGGGAATTGTTGCTACACACGTTAGATTCTCGGCGGAAGGTTTGTGATGTCGTCACTGTCGCTAAAATGTTATCAGGTGTTATGAGAGTAGACGTCTCTAAGTTTTACCGTATGATTCATTCTAGAACCAGAGGTGGTACAGAGAAAATTTCATATGTAATCCCAAAAAGTACACTACTAAGGTTCTGCTCGTTTACGTGCAGGGCTGGGTCGCTCTTTGTCTCATTTAGAGAAGGGATACCTGCCGTTCGATCTGGAGTGAGATCACTCAAACGTATTGCGCGAAAGAAGTTACTGTGTCTTTAACGGGAAGTTCGGTGATGGGATGGAAATCACTATGTATCAGCAATTCATATTTGCGCTCAATCTGTATATTACTAACTTGCGGTGTTTTTGTGCTTCTCACGTGTGCCTTATGCATCGTATTGAATACATAAATAAATAAAATTTCAAGATAGCTGATGATGTTCTTGGTATAGGAGGTCATCGATGCCGATGATGTTGAGTGGGCTCGTCCACCATCAAAAGACAAGAAAGTTCAGGCTTCAAATTTGGCCCAAAACAGTGTTTTTTCGCGATTTTTTCTTATAGGTCCTGCTACTCGAGATCCAGAAAAGGGTTTAGAGAGAAAAAGACGACAAGCATATTTGATCGCGACCACTGCCTTTAACTCACAGTATTGAATGTGTCTTACACGCTGGTAAAAGCGGTTGAGATAGCGACGCTTATAGATTCGTGCGGCCTGCTTCAGAACGCTGACGCCGTTTGAAGTGTCAGAAGTGGGCCAAATTGTTCGAGCCATCCGGAGCCTCCAAAGATGTGGAACCCCTTCAAAGGCAGCATCCAACCTCATGGGTAAAATTTGATATTATCGTCCGCCCACCGCGTATAGCAACCCTGCCAAGCGCCACATCTCAATTCGCTCAAATAAGTGAGGAACAACAGGGCAAAAGTCAGCCCCGCCCACAATACCCTAAAAGGTGACCGCGCATACCGCCCCGGAAAGGCAACAAAGAACTCTGCTATTGTACATTTTGCCTATGAGCATCGCCACACTAACCAATTTTTCCGTTTCCAAAGATTTTGATTCCCTATTCGGGCCAAAACTCTTGATTACGCGTTCAGGGTATTGAATGCGGGGGTGGTTTTTTTTCCTGTACTTTCTCATTTATTTGATCGAATTGAGATCTCGCACTTGGGAGGGTTGCTATACACTGTGGGCGCACTATCATATCAAATGCCTCTAAAGCAATTCCAGTCTACTTTTCTGTTAAGCAGCGTCTGCACAATACGAGCACTTCCGATTGGATTGCTGAAATACGGTCGTTTTGGGTTTCCGACAGCGTAATCTTTCTAGTACAGGCAGTACAGGTCTATTAAAGGCAGTGGTCGCGATTAAATATGCTTGTCTTCTTTTCCTATCTAAAACCTTTTCTGGGTTTAGAGTAGTAGGACCTATATAAAAATCGCGAAAAATCCGCTGTATCGGGCCAAGATTGAAGCCTGAACTTTCTTGTCTTTTGATGGTGGACGAGCACATTACACCATCGGCATCGATGATCTCTATTATAAAAAACATCAGCTAGCTTGAAATCGAATTTCAATCGATGAACATTGACTAATCTAGTCAAAAACATTGACAGAAGTGCTTGCTTTCATTGTTCAACTGTTTTTATTATGTAAATTTGCATTTATTTCTTCCTCTGAATGTCGATGATTTTTGACCGCTCGGCATCAGGGATGAGCGGAATTCCGATTTCCGATGGTTTTTGGCCTTCCGATTTCCGAAAAAAAGCCGAAAATGCGGAAAAATCGGAAATATCGGAGTTTAGATTTTTGAACCTTGCCAAATTCTTAGAGATAGCTGGGGCGCAGAATTCGAATTCGAGGTCCGTCTTCACTTTTCAGAAAGCTAGTGTTAAAGGCAGTGTTCACGATGATAATCGTTTTTCTGTTTTTCCGCCTATCTTGAAAACGGCCCCATGCTGATTCCAATGGTGTTTCTGAAATCATACAAAACCTTCTGTGAACGCAGGTATGGTCCCTCAAAGATTGAGCTATGGAAACATGGTGGACGAGTTGTCCGAGACTTGTAACTTCCGTCTTTTGAAGCCGATCTATGCGAGCTGACCTGAGTAAAGAGAGAAGCTGAGAATGAAAGGAAGAACGGGGCTAATGATTGAAAATCATCGCTCATCTCACGATCTCGAGCATTCATTTGTTCACGTTGGTGGGCGTGTAATGCGCTTTTGGGGTTTTCAATGCGCTCGAAGTTGCAACTTCGGGCTCTTTTGGGGCTCTTCCTGGCTCGTTTTCATGCGTTCTTTCGACGTTAACGTTACAGAGTGTCCCTCCACTACCCAATCCTTGTAGAATTTCGAAAACTTTTTTCATCGTGAACACTGCCTTTAAGTGCATTTACAAGATAAATTATTCAATAACTATCCTACTATCTACATATTTTTGCCTAACTCTGTGTGTGTCTGTGTGTGTTGTGTGTTTGTGAGAATGAACGGAAATTCGGTCATTTTTTTTCAGAAATGAAGCGATTCGGTTAGTTGTTATTATGGTAATATGGCATCTACTGATAACACGATATAATCAGTTCCCTAAATAAAAGCTCGCTGAAGGGTTTCATGAACGGTTGCATTTGAGATTTAAGGCTTTGATTTAAGGCCTGTGAGTTTGCCGAGGGAAGGGTGCGGGACTCCACATGTAAGGACTTTCTGACAGAGTCACATGCGAATCAAGGGCTCTACACATGTTGTCGGCAACCTGTCTTTATAACTTCAAGTTACATTTGACTTTAAACATTGGCTATATGTGCGAGTTGAGTTACACGGTGCGAGTTGAGTTACACGTGGCATAAAGCACTGGCGTCTAACTTAAATGTGTTATTTTATCGCACATGTAACTTATCTACGCGGCGTGCCGTTTCCTAGAGAGGTATACGATGCACTCCGGAGGCAGGACTCAGATGTAGGCAGCGTCGTCCATTCAGTTACCTATGTTTTAAGATACTTGGCTCCGCACACCGGCTGGAGGCTCCTCCTAACAGACCGCTGCCGGCCCAGTTGTGCTCGCCGAGCAGTCTCCGTCGCGTGACGGTGTGCTGGCCTCGTCGCTTGTCAATGTGCCGGCCACGTCGCATGTACGTGTCAAGTAACATGTACCAACAGTGCAAGTTACTCGTAATGTTGTTTATTTATTATTAGATGCTACGTTAATCAAAAATCTCGTCAAACTACACGTAACATCGCTTCAAGTCACTTGTGAACTCAAAGTAAGTTGCGTGAGGCCATCATGCAACTTGCGTTGAAGTCTCAGATAACTTGGGCAGCAATTTCTGAGTGGAAGTGCGTCAAGCGCCAAAACAGTGCGCTGGGCTTCACTTGAAGTGCGCCAAGCGCTGGAAAAAAGTGTGAGGGACCCAACTGAGAATGCACCGGGCTCTGGAGGGACTGTCTGTGTTGGGCACAACTTAGAGGGCACCGAGCGCCGGCGAAAGTGTGTTGCACCCCAACTAGGAGTGCGTGAAGCGTCAAGAAAAGTGTGTTGCATCCAACTAGGAGTGCGCCAAGTGGAAGAAAAGTTTGCAGGACTCTACTGGGAGTGTGCCGATCGCCGGGAAAACTGTGTTGGACTGACTTAAAGTACTGCAGGCAGGCGCCTGGAAAGTGTGTGGGACCTAACTGATTCTGCAATGATTCTAAGCGTAACTATACAAGCCTACAAGTACGCGTGGGCGTACACCTTGTTCAATAAATTAGGATAATCCCAAGTTTTTTGGCAGGAAAAATCACCAGGGGAGGATTAAGAATTTCGCTGATCATTTCCGATTTCCGAATTTGAGAAGGTCGTTCCGCTTTCCGATTTCCGCAATTCAGAAAAAAATTTCCGCTCAACCCTGCTCGGCATGAGAACGCGATCTTTTTGAGCGGCGCTGTGCACGTGTGTCCTAACTGGCATCTTTGGGCCCTAGAAACCCCAATTCTAACCCGTTTTTCAGCGCGCTACCTTCATAGTTTTTCAGCTGTTTTCGATCTGAGCTGATTTTTATAGTTTTTTCGATCACGTTTTTCATCGTGACCACTGCCTTAAACTTCGCTCTCTCAAAGGCAGCATACACGCTTGCAAATGTGATTTACATAACTACGGAAATAGAATGGTATGGCTCAGAACACAACGCCTACGCCCTTTGAAGCGTCAAAGAGGACCCACAATGCCGCTACACGAGTAAGAAGTTGGCCCCGCCCTGTATTTCTCCGCCCCCTGTATTTTCCGTTCTCCACAACAGGGGTGCTGGGCCATCCCATTGTCGGCGATGTTTGTGAGTGGTACAATAAGTACAATAAGTAAACCAAATACATCGACGACGGTGGGAATCGCCTAGAACCTCTGTTTGGAGGAGGACGCAAATACAGGGGGCGGAGAAATACAGGAGTGGGGCCAATTTCTTACTCGTGCAGCGTCATTGTGGGTCGTTTTGGATGCTTCGAAATGCGTAGGCGTTGTGTTCTGAGCTATACCATTCTATTTCCGTAGTTACCTCAATCACGTTTACGAGCGTGTATGCTGCCTTTAACCACCCTTGCGCCCATGTATGCTGCGGTGTAACTCGCCCACACTGAAATCCAGTATTTTATTTGAGTTGTTTTTCGAGTTCCAACACTAACCGCTCCAAACTTTCGGCTCATGCAATTAAATTATCAGAAATTTTGATCATGTATGCTGCCTTTTAGCAACATTATGTGTGGCGGGTTCTGAACTTGTAAAAAAACTATTCGATCACTCTGTTTTGAATCTTCTCGTCGCATTTATTCCCACATTGGCATTCCGAATAAACTTTATTACATGCGATAGTTACCCTGACCTCAGCGGTTCTTCGATCGCTAATGTGTCTATAACATCGTCAAAGACCTGCATCTATCTCGAAGGGTACAAGATGCCGAGAGATGTTGCTTCAGAAATGGTGTGTAAGACGTCGTAGAACTGATGAGAACCTAACTAAGTAGTCCATACCTTATTATTGTACTGTGGTAAGCACCTAACACATTGGAGTATAAGAAAACTTCATGAAGTGTACAGAGGTGACTGTAGAAAAACGGTAGTATGGTTGGCTTGACATTGATCGTCGGATCGGTGTATCCTACCAAAGACATAGAAACTGCGCACCGCATCCATAGGCACCTAGAGACCAGATTGCCAAGGCATACACCGACCCGGCGAACAATTCCGTTTGAACTGTACATATATATATCAGCGTCCGAATATTGTTTTTAGACGAGAGTACGGAAGACACATAAGGCTAAATCGTTAATTGGTTTTTGTAGAATATTTCTGAGGTTTCCCAAAAGAAAAAATTTTCTCGAAGAATTCCGTCGGAAATATTCTTGAACTGATGGGTTAGAAGGGCAACGTAGTTTGATGCCTTTTGGGTAAAACAGGAGAAAAGGTCTCATTTGCAACTGGGAAACCCTTTTTACGGAGATTTTCCGTCCCCTTCACGACAGACCTTGGACATAGGCACACATATTTCTCCCATCTCAGAGTGTTCCACGCTGTCTTCGAAAAAGCTTCGCTCGTCTCCTTGGCCTTTTCCAGCCTGTTCTGCTGTTCGCCTCTTTCCTTCGCCTCCTATCCTAGTCTGTCGATAGTCTCTCATTCAGATAGATGCCCCTCCTTGTGCTCAGCTGATTCAAAAATCCTATTTTCTTTTCCAAGCAAAGAGCAATGATATATGTTTTCATTTGTTCACAATCAATTTCATGTCACCTACTCTATCTGATTAGGTAACAGTGGAAGTTTCCCTTATCAATCACAACCTATCAATGAACTTTCGAAGATGTGCGACCATATTTTATGGCCTTGACCTTTGATACCACATTGGATGAAGCTAGAGTTAGTTCTAGACTTCCTGGCAACCTTTTTTTCCTAGTAATTGTCCTGGTTCTTCTTCTTTTTTCACATCCGATTGTACTTTTTCACTTTCCTTGATTCCATTTCAAGCGCCTACCTGCTTCGAATCCTAGCGTGAATCCATTAAAGTCGTGAATATTCATGAATTTCAATCCATCACATCATGCGAATGATCGTTTCGATTCGATATGATCAAAGCAGAATATTTTTTCCTCTTGTCCGATTTGTACTCTGTTCGTGTCGTGTTCGCCGAACCCTTCGCTGTCTGGTTTGATCATCACCGTCTCAGGGTCAAATGACGTCATGAGTCTACTCCCATTCATAACATTTTCCTGTGCTCTACCTGAATTCGATCACATATTCAGATTGATCTCAAAGCCTCGTCTCTTTTGCTTTGCACGGATTTTTCTCAAATTTTTGCCACCGCACGAATTATTTCTTTGTTCCAACTTTTCCATACTGGAATTGACTCATCACTGAGATTGGTACTTTCTTTAGAACATAAGCTAACACAAAAAACGTAACCTAAGAACCAGTTCGGCGAGGGAAACAACCTAACATCTCTTCGAAGAGAGATAGACGTAGGTTATTCATCAGCATTCGCCTCTCCAGAGCTCCCACCCGAACCAAACATTTGCAGGCAATGGGCTCCGCAGTGCTTCAGGTGACTCTGGCTGTTGTTATGTTCCTTACCACAGCCATAGCCGGCTTCATCCCCTTGAAGGTAAGTCGTCCCACGAACCACAATACCCGCGCTGAGTTTTGTAACAACGGGGAGCATCTGGCAAATTTGGCAAAAAAAGCGTCCGATGCATGTAACCTTTTTGAATGAAGACTTTTTCGAATTCTGAAAACGCTATCATATTCACAGATCAAATTGCTACCTAATTATGTGACTTGTGGGCCGAAGTTCCCTAAAATCGCTTTGTTTTTGAAGGAAATAGTTTTTGCAATCGTTTTTCAAAAACGTCGCGCGCGGCGAAGTGCGGCGAAACTTTGAGCAGTATTTGTACAAGTAATGGAAGAGCAATCTGTATGCTTTCTTCATAAATTAGGTGCAGGTGAGAGAATCTCAAGGTTTATGTTGGTTGAATTTTTGAAATCCTTGATTTCAGAGCCCAAGGTTTTCGCAACAAAACTCTGATTTTTCAGGTAGTCTTCAAGCGTTCAGTGTCCACGATAAAAAATCGTTTTCGAGTTTTTACCAGAAAACGAAGGCCTAGAGTCCGAATGTTTCATCAGTGAAGAAAGAATCATGAAAAACGCTGCGGAACATCCAAAATCAGCTCTTCTACTTGAAAGCCACAATTCAACGGTGGATCCGTTGCGCGGGCATGGGCCTGAAGTAGACAGCGTGCAAATGCGCCCCAATGCTAAAACTCAGCCGCGCTCGTGCTCCAATGCTAATGTAGAAGCGGATCGAACTGTTCTTCGGAAATCTCGACCGCGAGCGGAAGGGCTAGCGCGAGCGGACTTCGGAGCCGTTTGGAGCTCTTTCGAATCCGTTTTCGTTCGTTCTTTCGACTCCAGGGCTCTAATGAGACCCTGAACTTTCGATTTCCGGCCAAAAACCGAGGACGGAATTTATCGTGGACACTGCCTTCAATGAAGGATTTCGAAAATTCAACCAAAACAAACCTTGAGATTCTCTCACCTGCACCTAATTTATGAACAAAGCATACAGATTGTTCATCCATTACTTGTACAAATACTGCTAGAAGTTTAGCCGCACTTCGCCGCTTGCGACGTTTTTAAAAAACGAATGCAAAAACAATTTCCTTAAAAGGCAAAGCGATTTTAGAGAACTCCGGCCTACAAGTCACATAATTAGGTAGCAAATTGATCTTTGAATATGATAGTGTTTTCGGAATTCAAAAAAGTCTTCATTCAAAAAAGTTACATCGGACGCTTTTTTGCCAAATTTGCCAATTGCTCCCCGTTTTTACAAAACTTAGCGCGGGTATTGTACTGTGCTTCTCTGGGCCAAATTCCGGTCCGCCATTGCGTCTCGACACGCTTTGCGGCCGCATGCGCTCGAGTCAGTCGAGTTTCCAGCGCCAAAGCCGACTCGATATGGCTTTTTTATGAAGTTTGCTGCAATTTTGTTCAGTTTGCTGCTTCTAAAATTCACCTAGAGTCAACAGATCGGCGGCTGCGGAGCTGGAAACTCTTTCGACTCGAAAGCGCGCGGCCGCAAAGCGTGTCGAGACGCAATTGCGGGCCGGAATTTGGCCCAGATAAGCACAGTATTTTCATTGTTAAGAGAAGAATAATCGAGAATATTTAATGTATTTCGCTAAGCAAATCCTTTTCTATTCCATACTTTTGTGAAACAATTCCTGTCCTTAATGTCAGCCCTAACTGAGTTTTCAGCTCTTGCGATTTCTCGACAAAAAGCATGGTGACAACAAGAAGCATGGCAAGTGGCTGTCCTTACTCTCATGTTTCTCTGGTGGCGTTTTCATGGGCACCTGCTTTCTCGATATCATACCGCACATTAAGTCAGTTTTCAGCTTCAATATGATGACTTTTTTTTACAATTAATCGTTCTTTGCTATCTTTATTTGCTTGCCATTTGGGTCAACTTTTTGCATGATATACCTCTGAGAAAAATTTTCTGGGCATTCTCTTTATCTTTGAAATAAATTCCCACTAACACCATGACCATCTGCGCAGTTAACACTTAAGAGACCGCCTGCTCCACGGCGAATTTCCACAGCGGACCGGTGCGCTCCACGGCTAATAGTTTCCGTGGGTGCGCAGTGTGGACACGCGGTCAGCTGGGAACCATTTTGATCGGAGTAGGCTTTCTTACTTAGACAGCCAGTATTCTGTTTCCACTCCACCTGAGAGTATGTCGCTCCACAGAGATCTGGAGTAAGGCCATGGTGAAGCAATGATCTACCGCTTTTTCGCGGACCTGTTTTTTTTTATTTTGGAAGTTATTCCAGCCTTACATGCACAAGGCTGGTAACTAAATAAGCGTTTGTTTGTCGACTTCTGGAATTTTCTTCAGGTTACAGCTAATGGTTAGGATTGAACCGTGCTAGGCCGACCCGGAGTATTGAAATTTTGGAAATGAACAAACTTCTCCTTTGTGATGCCCTAATAAAACTCATGTAGAACTTTCGGCGGACTCAAATACTTCGATCTACCAAGTTGTCTGATGCGACAGACAGAAACTTTATCAGAAATCTCAAAATGGGAATCAGATTCATGATCAGCACCCCCTCCTCCCCAATGGCCACGTGAGCGAAGTCGCACCAAAACGTGAAACGTTTACAAACGGATGACGAACGACAGACGCCAGCGAAGCTTTAGAAAACTATGAAATATACACCACTTCATTGCTCAGCGCCTCCAAACATACCCGGTAGTTAAATTTCAGTGAAATTTTAAGCACTGAACTATTTCTAGGTTTTCACCCCTTTCCCCCAAGTTACCCTCCACTCGACATTTAGCGAAAATTTAAACAAAGTTCACCGATGGCTAATATACCGCAGTGGAAGGAAATTTCATTGGAAATTGAAAAGTGAAAACCAGAACCTTGTGCAGCAACTCGAATAACCCTTGAGGTCAATGCGGCAAAATGTTGAACGATGACCTACTACAGTTATCTCAAATAGGTGGCACTACTATTTCGACAATCAACTGTAGAACATCAGTTCCGTGATAAGCATCATTGATACCCCTTCTTAGCCAAGTTTGGAACGATTTCTTTCCAGCCAAAGAAGCTCGAAAAATCGAAAAATGCCATTTCCGGAGATGCTTGTAAAATTACTAGGAACACCGAAAATGCTTGACCACTGTGAGTGTAAATAGGTTACATCATAAGGAACCTATCCGTAATTAAGAAAGACTTCACGCCAGAGAAGTATAAAAAATATTAAAAGTTTCGTGGCGTGGGTGCGCAGTGTGGACACGCGGTCCGAGGGGCAAAACAGCCGTGGGTGCGCAGTGTGGACACGCGGTCTCTTAAGTGTTAATAGCCATTGGTAGTGCACCGTATCCTCTCTTCTAGAAGAACAGATCTGTATAAAGTATACCTCTAGTAGAAGCACATAAAAACGAGGTGGAAAAAATGATTCGAACTCTCTTTTTTAAGGTCACCTCTATTAGAGGTATATCTGAAAAAGTGATCCGAAAAATAGAAGTACACTTATGGTATTTGGTTGCTCTGAAGTTTTTGAAGAATCCAGTGCTTTCATCATCGATTCTCTCGTGGAAATGCTTTGCTCCTTCTCTATGATTTCTACGATTTGCAGCTTGTATGGAAGAAATGTTGGAGGATGTTCTCGGAAACTGGTACTCAAACTCCCAATTGTTCAATTTCTAATCACACAAAGTCTTGAGAAATTTGTGAGAATTCTGCTCTATTTCACAGAGATAAACCACGAAATTTGTCGGAACCGACACTTCAGCTGTTACAGTTCAAAGAAACATGAATTCCTCAATAGCAATCGCATATTCTAACCTGAATTCTGTCGGTTTAATTTCTAGTCCGCGGACCTACGACAGGCTATGGCTTATTTGCAGTATGTCAGCCCTCCGCGACACGTCGCTGCGACCCACACGCGACATATGTTCCTACGACGGCCGTGGCGGTTGCTTCAGTGCGGGTCCCGCCGCGATTTGTTTTAGATTGCATGCCGACCGATCATACTTCCAGCGACGAGCGACGCGACGCAATGCTTACCATCCATATCACCGAGAATCGATGTGCCTGATGTGTACCGTCCCGTCGCTATCGCTGGTCGCAGAGAGTACGATCCCAGCCTAAAACTCTGAGAGATCAAATCACATCGTATCGTATTGTGGGAATCACGCTGGGAGAAGGCATGATTTTCCAATCATTTTTTTCCGAATGTGACCAGAACTGTGGAGAAATCTACTTGCTGTTGTGCATGAATAATTTTCAAGAAAACAAACTTCACTACAGTTGGCTGTAATGATGATTTTCTCAGAAAACGCGACACGAGAAGTTCTGAGTTTTTTGATAGGAGCGTTAAGATGACAAAGTTATTGGAGTCATTGGGGGAATTAATTTTTTACTTCCTTGTCTTTGAAATTTGCTTTTCTCATCGGGTTTCTGAAAGGCGCTTCATATATGGGCAATTATTTTTACTGACAAAAACAGTAGTAACAGACAAACCTCTGAATCTCATCGGTCAACGCTAGGAGTGTGATGGTATTTTCGTTCACTGAAGAAAATCAGCGATCAAACTTGGAAGTTAAGAGTTTTGAGAATCCTCTTTTAATAGAAATGACCGTCATAGAATTTATTCGATTTTCTGGAATCACATATTTTAATGATTTTTCGCAAAAATTAGTGTTCTAGAAGTGGACCCAATCCAAAGAGGACCTTCCATGACCGCTAAAAATTGAATCTGGCCACTAATTTCTTACCGTGAAAGGGAATAGCCATCACACTGCTAGCATGAGCCGATGAAATTCAAGGTTTTGTTGCTGTGAGTAACAGCGTAGGATGATTCAGTAATAGCAGTAACAGTGGACTTTGCTCTCTGAAAGCCGTGTTGTCTAAAGAACTGCATGAAAAACTACATTTGACCAGTACTTCCTCGAAACATTCAGACACTTCGTCACAGTCCAAATTTCCACTGAGCGAAACCTTAAGTTTACAAGACCTGGAGCCCTTTTGAAGCCCCTAGATCGCTTCTGGATACTTACCCAACTCGTACGTTCAAGGAGAGGGTATCTTGGCAGAGTGAGGCGTCTCACCAGTGTACAGGAAATCATAGTTTGTATGTGTAAAGATGGATTGTGCTAAGATTTCAGTGAAAACTACGAGGATTTCAAGGTTCTGTCGGGCACGGACTTCGAATTCCCACTTCCCCAATTCTGTACATGCATCGGTTTTTTCCTCGTGTACCTGATCGAAGAGGTCTGCATGAAGGTCAGCAATTTCACTATTACTTTCGTGTTCAACTGTGTACATTCCACATCCTTTTTTGCTTTCTTTGATCCTGTAGATGTTACCCAAGAGTAAATAGAATGGCATCACTCGTCCCACGCACTTTTTGAAGATGACATTTGTTGAGCAAAGGGAAAAGGTTACTCTATTTTATCGGATTTCCTCGGAAACAGGAATGAAGTCGTTATCTGTGAAGGGTTGGGACTGATTCCCGTCATTAATCCCTCATTCTCCCTGATTCACACGGACACAAATACATGTGATTGAGAAGGATTTACCTACAGTAGGAATTTTGTTGAACTATGGATGGAGGGGCTGATTCTGATGAAGGAAGCACTTTGATCTCTCCCTATCCTTGGTGTGGCTAGAGTGTACCTATCCCAAGACGTTCAATACATGATGAGGCACAAAGCGGCCAGTGAAGAAATGAGCGCTATTTTTTTTCTTGGAGGGATGAAGATGACAGAAATGCGTTTCCCAGAAGAAAGGATTGGACGAAACAATGTCTGTGATCACGATCAAGACAACGTTAGATACTCCTGAATTCGGGTGAACAGGTCGTATTTCCAAAAGCAAGAGCAGTTGTCTGTCCAAAGCGAACTGCCTAGCTTTCCACTCAAAAATTAACTGTTCGGATCGCAGGCACATGGCGCGCCGAACAACATCCACCCCGCGATCCAACCGCCATCGTCCCGGAACCATCCCGGAGTGTAGATTTCTTCGATCAAACCCCGCGCCGAGGGGGATATAGTCGACGACGGGTGGATCGCGGGTAGCTTATCTCTTCCCGAGGCCAGTATCAACAAAATATTTAGAGTTCACTTTGCTCAACGCATAGTTTTGACTCGTATGTAAGGCGCCTGATTTCATATAGTGCTCCCCCGGCACCAATTCTTGATGGTCACCTTCAGTCATCCGAGGATCTTTATATGATGTAGAGGATCATGTTATTGTTCGAGGAATCTCCCCCAACGGCCCTTGAGGGTTCTTCGTCACGGTAGACCGTAGAACGATGATTATTTTCCTTGCGCGATCCACAACAGGGAAGAACCCTGAGCCGGGATGTGGTGGGAGTTCCGTCTGGGATTACTACAGAATTTTGGCAGTTTGTGAATACACTGTCGTCAACCATATCACTATCGACTTGGAATCGGGCTGGCGAAATCTCTACGCCAGGCTGATTCCGAAACAATGCCGGTCAGATTGTGGGGTTGGTGTTGTTAATCCTCACATGCGCCAGAGATTAGGCGAGAGCAGCGTCGCAGTCTGAGCAAAAACGGAGCGAGCCAGAATCGCTCTCGGTGTTATCTCTTGCAATTCGTGTCTCCATGGGTCTACGCCAGCGGCTCGCTGTCTACAGCCGGGATCATACCTCCAGCGACGAGCGACGCGACGCAATGTTTACCAGCCATATCGACCGAAAATCGATAAGCCTGATGTGCACTTTCGCTGTCGCCGGTCGCGGAAAGTATGATGCGGCCTATGGCCGGGATCATACTTGCGTCGCGGCGATGCGTAAGAAAAAAAGCATCATCGAATAATTGCGGCGATATTGCATATCAGAGTGAATCTATTCTTTTTATGACCAGACCGGCAGTTCATGTGGGGAAGTGGGAAGAAATTTCACTTCAATTTTCAGTCGTGAAGATGAAGTTTCCAGCAAATTTGCATATCGCAGCGATGAAGTCGGCGTCGCTCTCCGTCGGACAGCGAGGCCATATTATCGCAGCGATATGCATATTTCTTCGAATTTTCGAAAATGTGGTTAGCAACGGAAGTGTAAATCGTTTTCAGACGACTATCTCTTCTCACTTCACTCCACGAGCTGCCGCTCTGCTTATCAAGACAATCGATTCATTCCGATTTGCAATATCGTCGCGATTGATCGATCCCGCCTTTTCTCACGCATCGCCGCGACGACCCCGGCCTATATACTCTGTAAGGAGCCGAATAGACTCCCGCCGTTGAAAGACGCGGCGGCATGCAATGGAGGCGAATCGATCTTGCGTAGCCGCATGATCAATTCTCCTCCATTGCATGCTACCGCGCCTTTCAGCGGTGGGAGTCTATTCGGCCCCTAAAGCGTCGTAATTCTGACGACCCATGGCGCGAGCGACGCACGCCACTCTTCTCCCTCCGTCTGTAGTGCGCGCTCTCTCTCTCTCTGTCTCTAACCTCCGCTTCGCATCAGAACGCGTAGAAACCATGAGAATCCCGCGGTTGCCTTTATGTCCTCTCGCTATCCGCGTCTCTAGTGTCCAACTCTTCATCAAAATAGCTCGATATCTAGAGGCTTTCTGATGGACGATTGAAACCCCGCTAGCCGGTGGTGTCGTGAACCCCGCGCGCCCGCCGCAGTGATCGCGCATTGTCCATTGACTGGACTAAACTTGATAAAGAGGCCATATGCATATCCACCTATGCAGAAGCTCTCACAGTGTTTTGTAACCATATGTACGGTTAGTTATGCAGCCAAGTGGCCACATTTCTGCTTGTTGCTTGTTTTCAACAATACCGCGGTGCTTGTCACTGCTTCCGTGTTTACTCAGAAATTATCAGGTCATTGACCCAGCCTTGAGTCAATTAGGGATATTCATCCAATGACTGTTTCTGGCACAATGCTTTCGAGAAGGCCCTTATCGCGCTGTCAAAACATATGTCAATCAATCCCAAGTGAAAAAAAAACTTATCTCAAAGGCACGATTCACAATAATAATCGGCTTGTCACATTTGAATGTGGGCAGTTAAACATTTAATCGCGACTACGTAAAAAGCACAATGGTTTAGAAACTTCTTCTTCAGAGTGTCAAATTTTTTGCTTCCGAATGAAGTCATTCTCTTTTCTTGGGGGACCTTCCGTTTCTACTTTCCTATAGCAACGCAGAAAGGCTCCTGCGGGCTTATTTGATTACTTTTTATATGCGCATAGACTCAATCCTGGATTTAAGAAGTCTCGACAGAATATCGCAATCATATGAATCTATTCGTCTCTTGGGAACCTTAGGCAGTACCGCTTTCGGCCTTGTATGCTTCATTAATGCTTGGGCATCATAATAAAACATAGTTGAAATCCACGTCTATTAACGGCTCTCTACGCTAGTGTTCGCGATGCTTTGAGTGCGTTTAGGGAAACTCAAAAGTGTAATTGAAGGCTTCTCAGGCAATGAAAGCGGATTCACCTTTGTGTAAGGTGACAACCGTATTGAGCTAGGCAGTCTCGTGTAACTTGATTCGGAAATTCCCTCCACGCAGTGAAATTCGGCTGCTCTTTGAAGAGCGTATAATTCTAGCGCGATTGAGTAGCCTTCGGTTCCTTCTATGTAGGTTTCGACAGTGCAGATGTGAATACAAGATCGCTCCTAACCGGACACATTTTGTAATTGGACCACAACTCGACGAAGGGATTATCTGTGTCCCAAGAGGTTTCCTATCTGTCTGAAATTGGAATTGTTTAGTTTTTGGGACTGCCTCTCTCTATAGCAGAGCTGGGATAGAGTTGAAGACCAGCCTGCGAGTAGGTATACTTCCCAGTATAACAAAACCACTGTACACTAGTTGCTTAGGCCTCCGATGTTTGTGAAAACACTGGATGAGTTTATGCACTAATTAAAATCTTTCGCAGGTTTTCGCGATGAAGCACGATCACAGCCACGGCGGCGAGGTGGAGAAGGCGGCTTCACCAATTCGAAAGGACAGCTTGAACCTGAGAAAGTATGATCGTTTGATTTTTTCGGAAAGCAGCTGGCGCCATCAAACACCCATTATCATGCACCACACTAATCTCCTACCTAGCCGATTTCATTCGCCCCAAAAGTAGCGCAATGATTCGTACTAATTGCATGTCTGGAAGCTTCCTATTGCTTCTCAATGCACAAACATAACACTTCAACCAGCATTCCTCTAACTCGGCTGCTGCCTAAAACATTCTTTCAGTATCAGCTTTCACTTGGTGCTCCTCCTCTACCTACAGTTCCCTTCGAAGCTGTTCAGCTACACAGGATAGGAGGAGACTTCGCTGTTTTGTTGGAATCCATTATCTATCAGAACCATTTACTAAAATCAATGTTGACCACTTTATGTGGACCAAGCAATTTGTATTAACGTCTCTTGTCTCAGCTTTCGATGAATCGTGCTATCTATTTTTCTATTTTCGATCACTTCTCTGTACGGCTTTAATCTGCATGTGCCACAGCTTTCAGTACTGAAGCCCTTCTTGGGATTAGAAAGGACGACGATGATCTAAAGCAGACCATAACAACGCACAGGTGCGCTATGTTTTTGCACTCATTACAGGCTTTCTGCATGGCTTTCTGTTTCTAACAAATTTCATTATATCATGGTTCCCGGGTGGCGCTGACTACTCTTAATGAGATTCAACTGTTTATAGTATTCTTTTCAATATCTACAGGGTGTTTTTTAAATATGGGGACAAAAGTTTCTGACCGTGCCACGCTTACATATGTGCGTCGCTAATCACCCTGTGAAGTCCGGAGCAGGGCTGGGCACACGTCCCGGCATGGCGATTCTGAATATGCACCCCTGAGCACCCCCCTTAGCTCGGTAATTTTTAGGCACCCCCTTATGGGAAATCGAAATCGGCTGTTTTCCGAATAGTTGGACAGCCATGATTTTGACTTCCTGATTTTGATAAACAAGAATATAAAAAAAGCACTGAATAGAGAATATTCCGAAAATGGCAACAAAAAAAGTAGTGTAATTTCAGGACTTCAAAACAACCCCATGAGGAAAATTTGTTAGTAAGACGGTAAGTTATCACAAATATAAAACATTTTTCAATACAAAACAATTGAACAATTACAAACAACAGATCTACTACTATTGCGATAATTAATATTTCTGTCGAATGTTTTCATAAACCTATGAAGGATTAGCTAATCTGTGTTTGGTTGTTCTGATGTGAAAGTCAGAACTATTTTGTGTTGTGGAACAATGTTAGGATTCATGCGATTCGTAGGGAGTAGAAAACCCGAGTTTTACCCTCCTAGAATGCCGCAATCCCTTAAAAAATCGGCTTGCCGTGCGATACGGTGTTTGTACGCAGCTACACAGCGCACACGGGAATGGACGCGCACGCAATATTAATAAAAAATTTCTTTTATTACAGAACGGGGAGGAGAAAAGGATTGAAACTGAAGGAAATGGAAGATGGTAAGGGTAGTCTATTCTGGATGTATCCATTTTAGAAATTTAATGTAAATAAACAAAGTCAGAGCGGGTGTAAATATTTAGCCGTGACAAGGTTCATTCAAACGAACCTAGTTGATCAAAACTAGCATTAAACTGAGAGCAAAGGATATTGATAGAAAGAGGAGAATCTGGTAAACATTTTAGACTCAATGGGACCGGTTTTTAATGTGATTTAAAGACCTTAAATCTCGTCCCGGTTTTACCCCGCAAACCGGGACAAAACCGGGACGAGTTTTAAGGTCCTTAAATCACATTGAATATCGAACCTATTGCTATTAAAATGTTTGCCAGATTTTCCTCTTTCTCGCAATGCTCTTAGTTCTCATGTTTATGGGTGTTTTTAATCAACTAGGTTCATTTGAATAAACCTTATCACGTCCAAAAAATTCACTCCGCTCCAACTTAGTTTGTTTACATTAAATTCCTATAATGGAAACATTGAAAGAATCCTATTTCTGCCTCCTTACATCTACTCCAGTTTCAATCATTTTCCCCACCCCGTTCTTTAATAAAATACATTTTTAATGAATATTGTGTGCGCGTCCACTCCAGTGCGCGTTGTGTAGCTGCGGACAAACACCATTTCTCACGGCTAGCCTAGTCTATGAGAGATTACGGCATTCAAGGTGGATAAAACTCGGGTTTTTATGTACAGGGTACTTCTCAATGAGGAGGACACGGGCATTCGCTTCTTTCATAGTAATTTGCAGTCTTCAATTTTTACAGTTGGCTCTCTTATTAAGTCTGACTCATGAATTAAAATCTATTGACTAGTTGTGATGCTGACTGTGCTATCTGTACTTTTAAACTGTCGAAATAAATGCTAGCCTGCTCGGATGAGTCCGGGCAGAGTAAGCAGCGGAGCGGTCGGTCATGGCGAAATATAGCAGTGATAAGGAGATTTTGACATGATAAGCCCGATAAGCCTTGCTTCGACCGGCACAAAATGAGCGACCTAGGCTATACATCAGTTCGCTAATCTTTTTTTGAACTTGAATGATAGTTTTCCTGGGCGCTGTCTTTGTATTATATCTTTGCCTCGAATCGGTAGCCACCCGCGTAATCAATGAACGTTGCACGAAAGGAACATGACACCACATCAATCTTTACTTGCTACAAGATAACAGAGTACTGTTAATTCCTTCATGAAAACAAACTTCGACAGCAACTATCAATTATTGCGAACACAATCTGCATCTCTATCAATAATTTGAATTATTTTTGGTGTTCGACTCAAAAAACGGGGAGGAAGATATGACAAATCAGAAGAATAGTGCGTATTATTTTGTTCCTGAAATTCGACAGAACATGCACTTCGTTCTTTTTTTTTGGTGTTCGGTTTAGGCACCCCCCTTTGCCCTCTCTACAACGTCTAATATGCACCCCCCTAAGGTTAACCGGGACGCGTGCCCAGCCCTGGTCCGGAGTGGTAGTAGATGGGGTGTTCAACGCGAGCAAGCCACCACTTCCATACCGGCCGTATACCGCGACATAGATGCCACAAAGCCGCCTGGTTTATGCGAGCTGCCCCACACAGGAGATGAATTGCACGCTTCCTGAATTATAAAAGTAGATTCCAGACTCAAAGGGTAGCAAGGGATAGAGCAGATAGCAAGTTGATAAGCTTTGAAACTGGAGGTTCAGCGCTAAAGCTCTTTTTCAGTTATTATGCCAGGTTAATATCATTCAACCACATTGCACAGCATATTGAAAACTGTCAAAAATTACATTTCGGCAGTATTCCTCATACTCTCGGCCATCTCAAAAAATCGCAAGACAAGCGATTTTCAAGGTTCCTGAAGAAGCGTGTCAACGACTTTTCTCACTCTCAAAAAGCAGAGTATTTCATTTCCCATGTAGTCGGCGAGTGAGGCACAGCTTGCCAGCTGGCGCCGGCCTCTGCCGCTAGGCACGTAGCAAATACCCGCCGTCACCACATAAATATGACAACCAGCCTGAGGTGCATCGTGCCCCGTCGCTAACTAAGGCCACAACTTGGAACGATCTATTGTTCAAGGCAAACTCGGTGGCAAAACACAGATGCATACCGGATTTGAACCACGGTGCTGGTCGCGTCGACGACGCACCCAACCACTGCGCCAGGTGCGCGGCTATTCGTCGCGCAACATTCGTCGCGGATCTAACATGTATCACAACAACAGTGTAACAAAAGTGGAAATTTTTCTCAAACAGATGATCTGGTAGGATTCATTAATGCGTCCACATCCGATTCATTCATTCTTTCTACACATACGTTATGCGTGATCGTCGTCCGCATAAGTCTTTTCTACACTTGGACACGAACAACGTCTACGGTGGAAGGACGTGGGGGGGTCGGAAAGATTATATATAAGTAATGCTATATGTTCCCTATCACCAATTTTTAGGAAGAGCACTCAAAGCGAACTTCTTTAAATTTCGCTTGTTCGAAATACGGTCATAACGAAACTTTTGAATTTCCCTTCGCTCGGCAATCCTATGTTCTCGAAATTTTGCTTTACAAACGGAATTTCGAGCAAACAAAAATTTGAGAACCCCTGGATGAATTAATCAAAAAGTGTTCTTGGGAAGGTAGCACTAGGTACGAGAAAGACCTTCCGAAATTCGTCGAGTAATGAATAAATTGAAAGGGTGACCAACATTTAACTGAAATGGATGATCGAAAACCTACAAGATTCTCGTGGTGGGAGAAATAAGATAACCTTTCACACGGCCAAAACCTCTTTGCGATCCTCTTTTTAGTCTTATTTGTCTTATTTATGTGTTTTTGTGTGTATATTTATGTGTATATGACGTTTGCCTTAAGTGACGTAATAAACAAAACAAAACAAGAATGATTGAGTAAATAGTCAATTTTCGTTTTCCAAAAAGATTGCAAGTGTTTTTTCTGGAAGCGTGCAACTGAAGTCGTATGTCCGAGATTGGGGCGATGGTACGGTTTCGGTCATTGGTGAAATTGAATTAATGAAGCGTTTGCCGTCTACTCGAATTGAAACTCATCACCAGCCCCCAGTTGATGTTGAAAATATATAGAAAACACTGTTATACACTCATATGCGCATCATGCAAGGGAGAGATTTCGTGCAAATATTGCAAGGTAAGAATTGAAACACTTCGGGTGGCTCAATCAATGCACCAGAGCAAGTGCGTCGCGTACCCTCAATACAAATAAGAGGCCGACGGTGGCACTGATCTGGCAATCAATGGGGAGTTTTCGAATCTTGCAGTAAAAGGAGAACAAAAATAGTTGGCTTTGAAAGCAAGTTCGCATTTGTTCGCCGCAAAATTGCCCGATACGCCTCGACTAATACAGAATACTATTAAAGCATCAAATCATTTGAAAATCAGTGGCTTGAGAAATGTTCACTTTTTGGCACCAAAAAGTTATGGCAACCCCTTCGAAAAGCGAGCAAGCAATTAATTTTCTACCCACCCATCATAGCCTGTGATATGCAATGAATTATGGAAGGGAAATTAACCTGAAAATGACGAAGCGGAAGACTTTCAGAGGGAAATAAGGAAAAAGGAGAGAAGTGTTGGAGCTCGCCGAAAAATTAACAGCTGATTGGGAGGGATTGATTAGTGCCACCATAGAAGACGACCAACGTGTTTCAACAAAGATCTCTGTTTCGTTTTTGATACACCATCGCCTGTTTCCCTGGCGGTAGCCGTTACAAACTTATCCCTTTTATCACGTTTCAGTTTTAAAGCTTAGCTACCGTTCTAGAATCAAAATGGTTGACCCTGGTATCGTGTTTCCTTTACCAACTGCACTTGCCCCTCAGCATAGATGGTCACAACTGTTCCGATCGCGTCCTGCTAGCCACAAGAAAAAAATCCTCGGGAGGAGTTTTTCATTAGCCGCGAGCTCCTCTCGCATTTCAGCACTATTTTCGTGCTCTCTGCGAGGGGATGTTCAACGCGAGTTTAACGCGAGGACGTTACAGGTCAAAATTTTTGAGAAAAGCAGCTCTGAAAACGTTTCGAAATCTTCAATTTTTGTGAAAAAAAAATTACAATTGTCGCTTTTTCGAGGCGTTTTGACTTGCAGTATATCAAATGCCTAACACTAAGGGATGTTAGTGAGAAACTAGAGCCAATTCTTTCTTAACTCTCTAGTCTTCCTTAGAATCTGGTGCGGTTAAACTCGCGTTTAACGCGAATTTAAACGGTAAACTCGCGTTTTCGACCCCAATTACTATCACCCCTGTTCATTTTTCTTTTCATCAAACCTTTCTCACTACGTTCCGGAGCGCGGAATGGTTTTTGAAAGAATTGGTGAGCGAAAGCCTGAAGGGTCCCCGATTTTTCTCAGTAGAACTGGTTATTGAGTCGGCTCCGGTAATTGCTGCTCGTTCCCCATGTGACCGTGAAGAACTGCTCCAATGGGGTCATTTTGAAGCAGAGGGTGTCTGCTTAAAAACATGTCATACCTCAAGTCCTTGGACCCTGTATTGAAAGAACGCGAGTACAAATTGCCGAAATCCAGTTTTGGGCCAGGTCAGTGTTCAAGATAGCTGAAATCATGTCACTTCTTTTGTTTACCTCGATCTGTACACATTTTGTCAATTTTTCTCAAAATTCGATAAAGTGAATCGATTATCGACTTTCTTGAAAATCAATGGGAAGTACAAAATTCAATGACGAATCTTCAGCCGCCCTTGACCACAAAGTTTGTCGCCTATTTGCCTTTAGGAAATGCAAAAAAAAAACGAAAATGTGGGTGCGCTGAAACTGACAAAGCCCACGTATGGAGTTCAGCAATTTGCCCTCATCTTTTTTTCAGTGAGGGTCTCAAGACTTCAGCTATGATACGTTTTTAAGTAAATGCCTTCTGCTTCAGAATGACACCCTTGGAGCAGTTCTCTAGGCCCGCATACGGGAACTAGGAACGATTATCGAAGATGACTACGAGTCTATTTATTTCGCACAAATCGAGGACCCCTCAGGCGTTTGCCCACCATTGATTCCAAAAACGATCTTACGCTACGAATTTTGTCAGTTTTGAGAGAGGGGTTCTTACAAAGGAACAGACCATAGAAGCCGATTAGCCACGCACTTATGTCGACGGCATGAGATTCGAAACCTTGTCACCATATTTAAAAAGCACCCTGTGGTTGTTTTAGTTTTGCGATTTTCTTTCTACGCGAAGCAATTGCTATGCGTCTTGAATATATAACTGACAAGCCTCGGACAACTGTCCACCATGCTTCCCTTGCTCAATTTTTGAGGGACCATAACTCCGTTCCCAGATGGTTTTGTACGATTCTAGAGGCATCATTGGAATCAGCATGGGACCGTTTTCAAGATAGGTAAAACGAGAAAAACGATTTCTATTGTGAACACTGCCTTTGAGGAAGTGGAAGATATAAGTCGTTTCAATATGTCCATTGTTGTCATTCCTGTGCTCCGCATAGCACTAACCTTGCTTTGCCAGTTCTAACGCGCCAATATACGTCAAAATGTTTTCTTGAGCACTGCACAAGGCTCATGATCTCGGCGAAGCCTGCCCTACTGAATCATGATATCGGAGTTGTACCTGAGAATAACGGCACAAATATTTTTTGCAAGGGTAATTGTTAACTACAGAATTCCACTGTCCCGTTTATTCGGGAACGCAATCCCAAATCAACCCCACTCGTAAAGGCAACTCATTTTCAGCAGCAACATATGACTGTGATCCTTTGTTCGAGTTTCTGTTCTAGCACAAATTGAGTTTCTTGAGTTTGGGGGGGCCTGCAGCAGCGATGGTACATAGTTGTGGGTCAGTTGTGCGAGTAGTTTAGAGCGTAGCTAGTCCCTCAGTTAAGCCGAGTTTTGAACAGTGCTTGTATAACCGTGAGGTGCAGATTCAGCCTCGTTATGGAGGAAACTGCTAACTACGCCGTGGCTGAGCCATCCGAGGGCTCGTTGCTTAAGTCGCTAACATTCGCCGTCGCCATGTCCTTCCATTCGATTCTTGAAGGGTTCGCACTCGGAGTTCAGGTCAGTTTCCTACTAAGAGTCGGGCACTGTTCCCATTGTTCTGTGAAAATATCTTCTATTTTAGAATACAACCGCCCGAATCGTGACACTGTTCATCTCGCTCATCCTGCACAAGGGAGTTGAGGCTTTCAGTGTTGGTTTGCAGATTTCCAAAGGAAATAGTCACAAGGTTAGGCAGCTTCCTGCCGTATGTACACTCTGTGTTTGATCACTACGACATTGTTTAGCTCAAAGCGGTTGTGGCGACCATCCTTGTCTACGCCCTTATGACTCCGCTCGGATCTGGTCTCGGGACATTGTTGCAGGTAGTTTTTCCTTTTTCAATTTGAAACAGAGGTCAGACTTTTCGAAGTAATCCATATCGCTCATTGATGACGCTTTTTGGCACAGACGGAGTGAAGGAACCTTATCAGTTTGGGGCTTATTTCCTCCACACATAGAGATAACGGTTTAGAGATCATTGTCCAGCAGTAAAGGCTTTGCTTTAAAGAAGCGTGGATAGTCTTGCGGAGTCCATGCTCCAGCTCTAGGTGCCTCGAATGCCAAATTTCGTTCGTTAAGCGGTGGAGACAAGCACCAACCAGCCGTAGGCGAATGAGCCTCCCAGGTCTTGCCGTGCAGCCTTGTTCGAGGATAAGGCCACCAAAGGCTAGTCACTCATCAACGGATAAATAACTATTCAGAATGCTAGATGTCCTCCTACCAACCATCGTCCGAATGTCGACTGGCAATCGGTACTTGAGCTCATCCTAGTTGATAGCATGAGCGATTAACTAGTATTTGATCTCACATACGAGTGCTCACTTCAACATTCTGCGCAGTTCTCTTTAACGAATGTCCCTAACATCCGGATTTGGCAGACATGAGAGTTGAATGTAACTTTGGAAGCTGCGAAGATTCAACGGAGACGGAACTCATACAGCTAGTATGTAGCTTTAGGACGACACGTCATTCATCACGAAGCAAAATATCGTTAGCATGGGACACAATAACTTACCTATCATTCATTGGCAGAGTGTTCGCGCGAAGGCAGCATGCACGCTTAAACGTGGTTGGGATAACAACGTGAATCGAACCGTATGGCTAACAACATGATGCTTACGCATTTTGAAGCGTCAAAAACGACCCACAATGCCGTTACAGGAGTAGCAAATTTGGCCCCGCCCGTGCTTTCACGTCCCCTGTATTTGCCCTCTTCCTCCAACGCAGGAGTGCTGGGTCACCTTCGCCGTCAGTGACGTGTTAGGTTCACCTGTTCGCCAATCCACCAACAGTGCCGACGGTGAAGATGACCCAGCAACCTTGCGTTGGAGGAAAAGGGCAAATACAGGGGCGTGAAAACACGGGCGGTGCCAAACTTGCAACTCCTGTAACTGCATTGTGGGTCGTTTTTGACGCTTCAAAATGCATAGGTGTTGTGTTCTGGGCCATACGATTCTATTTCCGTAGTAATCTCAAATACGTTTACGAGCGTGTATGCCGCCTTTAACTTGAGCGGGAATTGAATGACACGTGAAAGCTATGCACAATGTGTGACCGGCTATACTTCCTACTCTACGACGTCCATCGGCCTGGGGTGCGTTCCAAGAACGTTCCCACGACGCCGTGGGAGGACAAACAACCTTCTCATGGGCAAATTTGCTTTCCGCGGATGCGAATTATAACTGAAAATTGCTCCCACGTGGCCGTGGCTATGTTTCCATGGACGCGTTTCGCCATTGGAATGTTCTTGGAACGCACTCCTGAAGAAAATGTAGTGCAGTAGCGTCAAATTTTTTTTCCAATTTTCCTTAGAATTTTTATTCTATGAAATTTGAGTGAGAAACTATCAAAAATGAAAGAAGACTGGAGCATGTGTTGATTGGCTTCTCCCGATTTCAGCTGTCGAACATCAGCCGACTTCACAAAGACGGTGCAGTTCTGATACTGGAGTCACTTGCTGCTGGCACCTTCATATATGTTACCTTCTTAGAGGTTCGCTCTTTGAGAATGACTCGTTTCCAGTAAAACAAGGATAGTGTGAACTTCGTTGTAGGTGCTGGCACAGGAAAAAGACAATGAGCACAATAGTCTGAAGCAGCTGCTGGCAATCTTCATCGGTTTCGCCGTCGTTGCCGCTCTTCAGATAGCTTTCGGGTAAGTTTCTCCTTCTGTCTCCGATTGTGTTTCTCATCACTTTTCTTCCAGCGGTCATGGCCACGAGGGTCCTCACAGCCATACTTTGCCACCCGAAATATCCACAACTCTTGCACCGCACTGACAGAAGCCACCACTTCGGCCAAGAACTGCAGTGAAGGCTGGAGATGTGATCCCTCAGAAAGCGCTCATTTCGCCCATTGAACCTCTTATCCTTGCATTCATCCAGGCATCTGATCGTCATATCATCGAGCGATACACAATGTAATAATACTCCGGTTAGCTTTATCCTAATAACTATCGAGGTGAATTCTATTACGCTGGTCTTTTTCCAAGTGCTCTTCATCACTTTGTTTTCGCATGCTTAAAGCGTCTAGTCGACGTTGTAAACAGCCTTATTATTATGACTGAAGTACCGCGAAAACGCTTTGCCCATGTACTTGTTCTCTATTTGTTATTATTCTCACACTGTCACACATTTATCTGACGATTCGCTGACAAACAGGCGCGAATTACGTCACTTCTGACCAAAAATCGACTTATCTCACGCCTCGTCATGTCGGTACCACCGATTCAAACTGCTAGTGCATTACTTTGTCTATGAATTTGCTACATTTTGTCCATAGAACTGATTGCGGTCGTCCTTCGAATCTCGAAGTACCCGCGCTGTCATGTCGTTAGGTAGCTTCCTTTCACAACTCAGCTGCTAAAATGTACAGTTAGGTCCGTGGCTCGTTTCTTCAAGAAAAAACATGCAAATCTCACACGCGGCTGGCGGTGTGGTAAGCTGATCAGCTGGGCTCTTCTCTAGGCTTAAATCGATTAGCGGGCAGGCGCACGCGACCAGGTCCGTGGCTTGTTTCCTCAAGAAAAAAACAAGTAAATCTCACTCGCGGCTGGTAATCTGATCAGCTGCGCTTTTCTCTTGGCGTGAATCGATTTGCGGGCTGGCGCATGCGACCAACCTCGCCAGCCGCGGATGAGGTTTACATGTTTTTCTTGAGGAAACAAGCCACGGACCTAACTATATATGGGTAGGAAATAACCGTGTACACTATTTTCACTTCTATAAATAAATATTATACAATGGCCTGATTATTACGCAGCTCCCATGAGCCACCAAATCACTCAGAACCACGATATACATTGGCCGTGATAGTTGATAAACCGACTGGATTATCACTTCAAATGGAGCTGGAGGACGGAGTGGCGTCGGCGCCAGCCGGCTGGCAGCAGTGATGGCTCTCGGCCAAGTCGCCAATCAACGAGCGAGATCGAAGGCTCTCTCTCGCTCGTTGATTGGCGATCGGAGGAGATCACGCACCAAGATCAGAGCCTGTGCGTGGTGAACAATAATTTCTTTAAACAAAAGTGGTGACGTTTTCCTATATTAAGGCAAACAGCCCCTGAGATTTTTAATGGGTTGAAGTTGTTTGAATGTCACAATCTCGCCCACCCGGAGTTCCAACCCCTTGAAAAAATCCGGAAAACGTTGCACTCATGTCAGAATCTCGCCCACCTGGGGTTCCAACCCCTCGAAGAAATCGGGAAAACTTCGTACTCATGTCAGAATCTCGCCCACCTGGGATTCCCAACTCTTAAAGAAATCGGGAAAACTTCGTACTCATGTCAGAATCTCGCCCACCTGGGGTTCCAACCCCTTGAGGAAATCGGGAAAACTTCGTACTCACGTCATAACCTCGCCCACCTGGGATTCCAAACTCTTGAAGAAATCGGGAAAACTTCGTACTCATGTCAGAATCTCGCCCACCTGGGGTTGCAACCCCTCGAAGAAATCGGGAAAACTTCGTACTCATGTCAGAATCTCGCCCACCTGGGGTTCCTACCCCTCGAAGAAATCGGGAAAACTTCGTACTCATGTCAGAATCTCGCCCACCTGGGGTTCCAACCACTTGAAGAAATCGGGAAAACTTCGTACTCACGTCATAACCTCGCCCACCTGGGGCTCCACCCCCTCGAAGAAATCGGGAAACCTTCGCCCTCATGTCAGAATCTCGCCCGCCTGGGATTCCACCCCCTCGAAGAAATCGAAAACTTCGCACTCATGTCTGAATCTCGCCCACCTGGGGTTCCAACCCCTCGAAGAAATCGGGAAAACTTCGCACTCATGTCAGAATCTCGCCCACCTGGGATTCCAACCCCTCGAAGAAATCGAAAACTTCGCACTCATGTCAGAATCTCGCGCACCTGGGGTTCCAACCCCTTGAGGAAATCGGGAAAACTTCGTACTCACGTCAGGGTGGTAGTAATCTAGCCAAACCTCGATGTTAAGCAAGGCCATTAACCTCGAAGTTAACATCGAGGTTTGCTATGGAACCTAACTGTAGATTCTGAAACTCCTATTTGTATCTTGCTGTGAATACCACTGGTGTTCTATAACCGCTTCCCATATGTTGCTGGAGACGCAGTTTGGAAGTTGGAATTTCCTTAGGTTGGTCCCACATTCCATCTTCAAACAGAAACTACGATGTTACGAGGACGTTAACATCCATGTATTCGCCATCCTAAGCTACCATTGCAAACACGGATGTTCACATATAAACTAGCAGATCGGTCAGGTTTTTATGATATAGTGCATTCTTTTAGGAGTGCACCGGTCGACGATTGCGAGTTAGACAGGAAGATGTCCTCCCGAGGACTTTTTCTCTAACTGGCATATCATAGCCTTGCCAGTTGTTTTCGTAAAGAGAGATACTGGCGCTTTGATTATGCAGTGAAAAGAAAAATGGTGTTGGTCGGTCAGTTTCTGTGTGTTTGTTGTGATACTCACCAGTTGACCGACCAACACCATGCTCCATTCATTGGTTAAATGATTTATGCGTTAGCGATTCAGCCAGAAGCTTCTGATAAGTTTTGATGTAAATTTGATAAGTTCATATTTGTTTATAAGCACGAATAAAGAAGGTTAGTAAACAGAAGCATATGAACGCTCGAGGTGAGCTGTGTGGTAAAAGGGATGAGAGCAGGGAAGATTGGAGGAATCATCTCTCGAGTTAAATGAAAGGGTTGTATGCCGGTTCAGCACATGATTTCAACCTGATAACTGCTAGCTGATCACGGTTCTTAACTGCGAGTTTTGGTCAGTTTACTACCACCCCAGAATCTCGCCCACCTGGGGTTACAACCAAACGAAGAAATCGGGAAAACTTCGCACTCATGTCAGAATCTCGCCCACCTGGGATTCCAACCCCTCGAAGAAATCGAAAACTTCGCATTCATGTCAGAATCTCGCGCACCTGGGGTTCCAACCCCTCGAAGAAATCGGGAAAACTTCGCACTCATGTCAGAATCTCGCCCACCTGGGATTCCAACCCCTCGAAGAAATCGAAAACTTCGCATTCATGTCAGAATCTCGCGCACCTGGGGTTCCAACCCCTCGAAGAAATCGGGAAAACTTCGTACTCATGTCAGAATCTCGCCCACCTGGAATTCCAAACTCTTGAAGAAATCGGGAGAACTTCGTACTGATGTCAGAAACTCGCCCACCTGGGATTCCCAACTCTTAAAGAAATCGGGAAAACTTCGTACTCATGTCAGAATCTCGCCCACCTGAGGTTCCAACCCCTTAAAGAAATCGGGAAAACTTCGTACTCACGTCATAACCTCGCCCACCTGGGATTCCAAACTCTTGAAGAAATCGGGAAAGCTTCGTACTCATGTCAGAATCTCGCCCACCTGGGATTCCCAACTCTTAAAGAAATCGGGAAAACTTCGTACTCATGTCAGAATCTCGCCCACCTGGGGTTCCAACCCCTTGAAGAAATCGGGAAAACTTCGTACTCACGTCATAACCTCGCCCACCTGGGATTCCAAACTCTTGAAGAAATCGGGGAAACTTCGTACTCATGTCAGAATCTCGCCCACCTGGGGTTCCAACCCCTTAAAGAAATCGGGAAAACTTCGTACTCACGTCATAACCTCGCCCACCTGGGATTCCAAACTCTTGAAGAAATCGGGAAAACTTCGTACTCATGTCAGAATCTCGCCCACCTGGGGTTCCAACCCCTCGAAGAAATCGGGAAAACTTCGTACTCACGTCATAACCTCGCCCACCTGGGATTCCAAACTCTTGAAGAAATCGGGAAAACTTCGTACTCATGTCAGAATCTCGCCCACCTGGGGTTCCAACCACTTGAAGAAATCGGGAAAACTTCGTACTCACGTCATAACCTCGCCCACCTGGGATTCCAACCCCTCGAAGAAATCGAAAACTTCGCATTCATGTCAGAATCTCGCGCACCTGGGGTTCCAACCCCTCGAAGAAATCGGGAAAACTTCGCACTCATGTCAGAATCTCGCCCACCTGGGATTCCAACCCCTCGAAGAAATCGAAAACTTCGCATTCATGTCAGAATCTCGCGCACCTGGGGTTCCAACCCCTCGAAGAAATCGGGAAAACTTCGTACTCATGTCAGAATCTCGCCCACCTGGGATTCCAAACTCTTGAAGAAATCGGGAGAACTTCGTACTGATGTCAGAAACTCGCCCACCTGGGATTCCCAACTCTTAAAGAAATCGGGAAAACTTCGTACTCATGTCAGAATCTCGCCCACCTGAGGTTCCAACCCCTTAAAGAAATCGGGAAAACTTCGTACTCACGTCATAACCTCGCCCACCTGGGATTCCAAACTCTTGAAGAAATCGGGAAAGCTTCGTACTCATGTCAGAATCTCGCCCACCTGGGATTCCCAACTCTTAAAGAAATCGGGAAAACTTCGTACTCATGTCAGAATCTCGCCCACCTGGGGTTCCAACCCCTTGAAGAAATCGGGAAAACTTCGTACTCACGTCATAACCTCGCCCACCTGGGATTCCAAACTCTTGAAGAAATCGGGGAAACTTCGTACTCATGTCAGAATCTCGCCCACCTGGGGTTCCAACCCCTTAAAGAAATCAGGAAAACTTCGTACTCACGTCATAACCTCGCCCACCTGGGCTTCCAAACTCTTGAAGAAAACGGGAAAACTTCGTACTCATGTCAGAATCTCGCCCACCTGGGGTTCCAACGCCTCGAAGAAATCGGGAAAACTTCGTACTCACGTCATAACCTCGCCCACCTGGGATTCCAAACTCTTGAAGAAATCGGGAAAACTTCGTCCTCATGTCAGAATCTCGCCCACCTGGGGTTCCAACCACTTGAAGAAATCGGGAAAACTTCGTACTCACGTCATAACCTCGCCCACCTGGGATTCCAAACTCTTGAAGAAATCGGGAAAACTTCGTACTCATGTCAGAATCTCGCCCACCTGGGGTTCCAACCCCTTAAAGAAATCGGGAAAACTTCGTACTCACGTCATAACCTCGCCCACCTGGGATTCCAAACTCTTGAAGAAATCGGGAAAACTTCGTACTCATGTCAGAATCTCGCCCACCTGGGGTTCCAACCACTTGAAGAAATCGGGAAAACTTCGTACTCATGTCAGAATCTCGCCCACCTGGGGTTCCAACCCCTCGAAGAAATCGGGAAAACTTCGCACTCATGTCAGAATCTCGCCCACCTGGGATTCCAACCCCTCGAAGAAATCGAAAACTTCGCATTCATGTCAGAATCTCGCGCACCTGGGGTTCCAACCCCTCGAAGAAATCGGGAAAACTTCGCACTCATGTCAGAATCTCGCCCACCTGGGATTCCAACCCCTCGAAGAAATCGAAAACTTCGCACTCATGTCAGAATCTCGCGCACCTGGGGGTCCAACCCTCGAAGAAGTGGGGAAAACTTCGTCGTCATGTCAGAATCTCGCCCACCTGGGATTCCAAACTCTTGAAGAAATCGGGAGAACTTCGTACTGATGTCAGAAACTCGCCCACCTGGGATTCCCAACTCTTAAAGAAATCGGGAAAACTTCGTACTCATGTCAGAATCTCGCCCACCTGGGGTTCCAACCCCTTGAGGAAATCGGGAAAACTTCGTACTCACGTCATAACCTCGCCCACCTGGGATTCCAAACTCTTGAAGAAATCGGGAAAACTTCGTACTCATGTCAGAATCTCGCCCACCTGGGGTTCCAACCCCTCGAAGAAATCGGGAAAACTTCGTACTCATGTCAGAATCTCGCCCACCTGGGATTCCCAACTCTTAAAGAAATCGGGAAAACTTCGTACTCATGTCAGAATCTCGCCCACCTGGGGTTGCAACCCCTCGAAGAAATCGGGAAAACTTCGTACTCATGTCAGAATCTCGCCCACCTGGGGTTCCTACCCCTCGAAGAAATCGGGAAAACTTCGTACTCATGTCAGAATCTCGCCCACCTGGGGTTCCAACCCCTCGAAGAAATCGGGAAAACTTCGCACTCATGTCAGAATCTCGCCCACCTGGGATTCCAACCCCTCGAAGAAATCGAAAACTTCGCACTCATGTCTGAATCTCGCCCACCTGGGGTTCCAACCCCTCGAAGAAATCGGGAAAACTTCGCACTCATGTCAGAATCTCGCCCACCTGGGATTCCAACCCCTCGAAGAAATCGAAAACTTCGCATTCATGTCAGAATCTCGCGCACCTGGGGTTCCAACCCCTCGAAGAAATCGGGAAAACTTCGTACTCATGTCAGAATCTCGCCCACCTGGGGTTCCAACCAAACGAAGAAATCGGGAAAACTTCGCACTCATGTCAGAATCTCGCCCACCTGGGATTCCAACCCCTCGAAGAAATCGAAAACTTCGCATTCATGTCAGAATCTCGCGCACCTGGGGTTCCAACCCCTCGAAGAAATCGGGAAAACTTCGCACTCATGTCAGAATCTCGCCCACCTGGGATTCCAACCCCTCGAAGAAATCGAAAACTTCGCATTCATGTCAGAATCTCGCGCACCTGGGGTTCCAACCCCTCGAAGAAATCAGGAAAACTTCGTACTCATGTCAGAATCGCCCACCTGGAATTCCAAACTCTTGAAGAAATCGGGAGAACTTCGTACTGATGTCAGAAACTCGCCCACCTGGGATTCCCAACTCTTAAAGAAATCGGGAAAACTTCGTACTCATGTCAGAATCTCGCCCACCTGAGGTTCCAACCCCTTAAAGAAATCGGGAAAACTTCGTACTCACGTCATAACCTCGCCCACCTGGGATTCCAAACTCTTGAAGAAATCGGGAAAGCTTCGTACTCATGTCAGAATCTCGCCCACCTGGGATTCCCAACTCTTAAAGAAATCGGGAAAACTTCGTACTCATGTCAGAATCTCGCCCACCTGGGGTTCCAACCCCTTGAAGAAATCGGGAAAACTTCGTACTCACGTCATAACCTCGCCCACCTGGGATTCCAAACTCTTGAAGAAATCGGGGAAACTTCGTACTCATGTCAGAATCTCGCCCACCTGGGGTTCCAACCCCTTAAAGGCAGTGTTCACGATAAGAAATGTGTTTCAGTTTCCACTAGGAATGGGTAGTGGAGGGGCACAATGTAACGTTGACGTCAAAGAACGCATGAAAACGCACTCAGGAGAATCTCAAAGAGCCTGAAGTTGCCATTTCGAAGAAATCAGAAACCCCGAAAGCGCATCACACGCCCACCGACGTAAACAAATGAATGCTCAAGATCGTGAAGATGGGAAAACTTTCCAATCATTAGCCCCGTTCTTCCCTTCATTCTCAACTTCTCTCTTTACTCAGGCCAGCTCGCATAGATCGGCTTCAAAAACTTCAAGTTACAAGCCTCATGTCAGAATCTCGCCCACCTGGGGTTTCCAACCCTCGAAGCTCAGGAAAACTTCGCACTCATGTCAGAATCTCCGCACCTGGGGTTCCAACCCTCGAAGAAATCGAAAACTTTACGACTCATGTCAGAATCATTGGCCGCACCTGGGGCCGTTTTCAAGATAGGCGAAGAAATCAGGGAAAACTTCGTACTCATGTCAGTAGACACCTGCCTTTAAAGAAATCAGGAAAACTTCGTACTCACGTCATAACCTCGCCCACCTGGGATTCCAAAACTCTTGAAGAAATCGGGAAACCTTCGCACTCATGTCAGAATCTCGCCCACCTGGGGTTCCAACCCCTCGAAGAAATCGGGAAAACTTCGTACTCACGTCATAACCTCGCCCACCTGGGATTCCAAACTCTTGAAGAAATCGGGAAAACTTCGTACTCATGTCAGAATCTCGCCCACCTGGGGTTCCAACCACTTGAAGAAATCGGGAAAACTTCGTACTCACGTCATAACCTCGCCCACCTGGGATTCCAAACTCTTGAAGAAATCGGGAAAACTTCGTACTCATGTCAGAATCTCGCCCACCTGGGGTTCCAACCCCTCGAAGAAATCGGGAAAACTTCGCACTCATGTCAGAATCTCGCCCACCTGGGGTTCCAACCCCTCGAAGAAATCGGGAAAACTTCGCACTCATGTCAGAATCTCGCGCACCTGGGGTTCCAACCCCTTGAGGAAATCGGGAAAACTTCGTACTCACGTCATAACCTCGCCCACCTGGGATTCCAACCCCTCGAAGAAATCGAAAACTTCGCATTCATGTCAGAATCTCGCGCACCTGGGGTTCCAACCCCTCGAAGAAATCGGGAAAACTTCGTACTCATGTCAGAATCTCGCCCACCTGGGATTCCAAACTCTTGAAGAAATCGGGAGAACTTCGTACTGATGTCAGAAACTCGCCCACCTGGGATTCCCAACTCTTAAAGAAATCGGGAAAACTTCGTAGTCATGTCAGAATCTCGCCCACCTGGGGTTCCAACCCCTTAAAGAAATCGGGAAAACTTCGAACTCACGTCATAACCTCGCCCACCTGGGATTCCAAACTCTTGAAGAAATCGGGAAAACTTCGTACTCATGTCAGAATCTCGCCCACCTGGGATTCCCAACTCTTAAAGAAATCGGGAAAACTTCGTACTCATGTCAGAATCTCGCCCACCTGGGGTTCCAACCCCTTGAAGAAATCGGGAAAACTTCGTACTCACGTCATAACCTCGCCCACCTGGGATTCCAAACTCTTGAAGAAATCGGGAAAACTTCGTACTCATGTCAGAATCTCGCCCACCTGGGGTTGCAACCCCTCGAAGAAATCGGGAAAACTTCGTACTCATGTCAGAATCTCGCCCACCTGGGGTTCCAACCCCTCGAAGAAATCGGGAAAACTTCGTACTCATGTCAGAATCTCGCCCACCTGGGGTTCCAACCCCTCGAAGAAATCGGGAAAACTTCGTACTCATGTCAGAATCTCGCCCACCTGGGGTTCCAACCCCTCGAAGAAATCGGGAAAACTTCGCACTCATGTCAGAATCTCGCCCACCTGGGATTCCAACCCCTCGAAGAAATCGAAAACTTCGCATTCATGTCAGAATCTCGCGCACCTGGGGTTCCAACCCCTCGAAGAAATCGGGAAAACTTCGTACTCATGTCAGAATCTCGCCCACCTGGGATTCCAAACTCTTGAAGAAATCGGGAGAACTTCGTACTGATGTCAGAAACTCGCCCACCTGGGATTCCCAACTCTTAAAGAAATCGGGCAAACTTCGTACTCATGCCAGAATCTCGCCCACCTGGGGTTCCAACCCCATGAAAAAAATCGGGAAAACTTCGCGCTCATGTCAGATCTTCGCCCACCCGGGGTTTCAACCCCCTGAAAATTTTGAGATTGTGTCCTCCCTAGCAAAGGACTTCGACCCCTCAAAAAAACTCAGGGGTTGTTTGCTTTAAAGGCATTGTACGCGCAAAAATCCACTCGCCGTTTTTTGGGTGGGATTGCCTGAGCTTACATAAGAAGGTAGGGATAGTTTGTCGGGTCATCAACGCACTATTGTGAAGATATATGAGGTCGAATGCCTCAAACTCAGTCAAAAGAGGCCGGTTCTCCGTCAGTCATCTGGCACAATTTGCTGTCAGCCATCATATAAGTAACTGATCTGCAATTGATATTGCACAAATGAGGGGGTTGCTATTACACGATAACGTGAAGAATAACTTTTCTACACACATTGGTTAACCTTTTCTTCCCCACAAGTCACCAGAAAGAAAGATGAACTTCATTCGATCGACAGATCGTGGCTAGGCACAGCGATTTCTAGCGATCGACTCTTCCTTTCTCAAAACTCGATTGGGAGAATTTCGGTCCGAAAAAGGTTTTCAGTGATTTTTTCGCGGTTTTTTCAACGTAGCTGTTATATACATAGCGTACTAGCGCTCCCATTATATATGGAAAACTCGAAAACGATACCCATCGTGAACGATGCCTTTAATATAGAAAATCGTCACACTTTTTGTTGGAAAAAAAAACTATTGATTTCCACGCACTGATCTCCAGGCCCTGATCTCGCGTGCGTGATCTTTTCAGTATACATTCCATCCGACGAAGTCGGTTTCGGATACACGGGTCGGACAATCCGATCGGATAATTATCCGAAATCCGATCCGACGTCAAAATGACGATTTCGGATTGACCCGAAATCCGATCAGACGAAAAAACACGATATCCGGGGATCCAATTAGGAAACCGGATAATCGGATAGAAAAACGGTTAAAAACGGATAATCGATCGGATCGAAATCGAATAATTTCGGATGAAAATCGGACAATTTCGGAGGAAAATCGGATAATTTCGGATGAAATCGGATAGAATCTCGTTCATTCCACTGAATTCAACAATCGCGCCCTACAGGTAATTCCTGACCCTTTGTGTGTGCCTTGTTCGAAATTTGAAATCAATTTCAGTCGAAGTGCACGACGCAAATGACGATGATGTGCGTCTGTGATTTACCCACGCACGTGCACATTGACGCATTGTCGGAGCCAAAATTGAAATTTCGAAATCCAGGAGGTTCTTTCATCTACCATTCTTCTCAGCCATAGAAAGCATCGCATCAGCATCGCATCGTTGGCAACCTCACACGGCCTGCGTCATAAATCTTGAGCAGACAGGGTTGTAGGTCTGACCGGACATGAAAATAGATGCAATGAATCATTACCAGAACATTAACAATCGGGGCTTTATCTGGGACTGACTGGTCAATCCTGTGTGCGTAGGCCTTGAGGTAGGTAGAATGACCGCATCGTAGACCTGCTAGGATGGTTCGGGTACGCCTGGGCAGGTCAGCTTCACTATCATCGACTCAAAGAGGCACACCGTCATATATGGGAATGAGCTGAGCAGCAGACAAGTATTCTGTCACGAAACGTGTATGCTCAGCCATCTGCAGTCCTCTACGCGAGAGCTCGGAGGTAGCCCAGCCCAGCATTGATCAGAGATGAGCGGAGTTTCGCGTTCCGAAACCCGCAGTTTCGCGCATTTTTGGCGTTCCGCATTCCGAAAACCACAAAAAACGCTGCGGAATGCGAAAATATCGGGTCATCTGGGAGGAAGAAAATATCAGATAATTTCTGAATTTTTCCGCGTTTCGCGTTCCGAAACCCGCATTTCCGCGCATTTTCAGGCGTTTCGCGCCCGATTTCCGAAACCCGATAAAAAAATTTCAGTTCCGAAACCCGAAAACCGATTTCCGAAATTCCATATTTTTGTTCCGCTCATCCCTGGCATTGATGGTCAACAGCAGACAGGGCAGCATAGAGCGGTGTGCGTATGTTGCGAAGTTGAGGGCCGGATGATAGGAGGGACCGGTTGGGATGGGTCAGCTTCTTGACGATGCCAATGAGGAACTGCTGAGACTGCAACAAGCAGTGCTGCTTGACGGGGAGCAGGTCGGTTTCCTGGTGGAGATGGTGGATAGGCGTGGATTTGTGGCATCCTGTAACGAGCCTGAGCTCAGTATTTTGCGCTGCAGTTCGCACCAAAAGATTTCAGACAAATGCCTAGTCCAAAAGGGGGCACCATATTTCAAAACAGGCAGTACCATGGTTCTATACGTTGTACGCAGAACTTCCTTTGTGCTGCCCCATGCGGTGCCAGCAAGGGCACTCAGAATGTTGTTGCTTGAATCGTCTGTAGGAGCAAGTTAAAGTGTGTTCTCGTGGAAACGTAGAGAGGAACCCAGGAAGGATATTTCACACTTGTACTCGAATTTGTCAAAATCCTAGTCTTCCATTCAGCGGCGGAGAACCGGAACGTGTCATCTTTCGTCACGATTCTATGAGCACTCGCACGCGCCGCGATCTTAGGTGGTCCTTTATTGTATAGAATATCAAACCTCTAGGTCACTTACTATTCCTATTTTGAGAGGGGACGACAAATCCGGGTGTTGTGAAGTTAAAGGAGGGTGAGACACCGAGCAATGACGTCACCGCGGCCTGGCGGAACCCAGTTCTCAGGCAACCCCTTTGTCGCCCTATCATGGGTCATATATCCGTTTTTTTTCCGGACGCGAACAATGAAAAAAGCGTCCAAATAATTCCTGAAGCTTGTGCTCATACTTTTCTATGTTTCGTGCTGTGTACGGCCAGAACATTTTGTTTACGCCTCATTTTGATTACCACGAGAGCTTTCTGGTTTCCGCTGATGGAACTCCTGCGCGAGCAGCGGCGTCCGCAGCCGACCCGTCGCGAGGAATGCGGCCCCAAATGTTTAATTGCCCAGGATTCGTTGCGCTACATTTCTTTCCAAACGTCAGACCTCGAAAAATTCTAGGTACCGACATCTAGTCGTTGAGAAGTATGGGAGCAGTGAGGTCGAATCCGATTGTCATGAAGGTGACTCGGATGGTGACGAATCTACTTTCGGAGAGGAAGATGTCTCGGAAGACGACACTGAAATAGTAGACTGAACGCGTGTTTTCAAAGGCGCCGTACGATTAAAGCAACCATATCAGTCGAAGATCTTCAAACACATCTTGTTTTATGGTCAAAACGATAATTTGTTGTAATTTTTTTCAATCTGAGGATTTGCTAGTACCGGTTCAACTGCTTATGTCAACTGTTGCTTTGGAATTTCCCAAAACCCGTAAATTGCTTGTTTCTACGAATGATATATGAAGATAACATTTGCTTTTAGAAAGGCATTTGCTCGAATACACGGAGTTGACTCCTCGGTTCCACTGAAAATTTTTTCTTATCAGTTTTTTCATCCGAATTATCCGGTGGATCCGATTTTATCCGATCGGATACCCGATAACCGAACCGGTCGAAAATTCTCATTTCGGATAGAATCCGTTATCCGAAATTCTAGCTTGGACCATTATCCGTTTTATCCGATGAGTCGGTTTTGCAAAATCGGCAAAATCCGAAATCCGATCCGATGCGATTTTGGCCATCGGATGGAATGTATACTTCTCAGATCCCAATCAACGAGCGAGAGAGCCATCGATCTCGCTGTCAGGGCAACTCGGCCGAGAGCGGTGACTGCTGGCAGCCGTCGCCCATGCCTCCCCGAATTCCGTCCTCCCCCTGTACCACTTCAAATGTATAGCCGAGTTACACAACGGTAAGCAACTATACTTGTTATCCGAATGAATCATTCTCGCTTATCCGAGATTCGGATAATTCGATATCCGAAATTTTGAAAACCGCATTATCCGAATCGAACCATTCTCTAAAGGGTCAATGACTCGTATAAAATCGGGTAAAATTTCGGATAATTATAAGGTTGAGCACCAAGTTCGTTCAATTTTTCCACAGCTTTATTTAAATGAGTTGCTTGTTCGTTTAGCAAAGTGTTTTTATTCATTAGAAAGTGCTTTTTCTGCTCTACAAAACTGTATTAATGATTTTCCGTATAATTTTACTTTTTCCTATTTCTCACGCTTGGAAGTGGAACACCCTTCAAATCGCTGCTCAACAGCTCGCGCGCCATCGAGTGACGCGCGGTCATAAACATCGCTTTTTATACCGAATGGTCACGGGAGATGAGAAATGGTGTCTGTACGTCAATATAAAGCAAAGAATGGAGTGCGTTGCTCCAGAAGACAAGCCGAAGCCTAGATTCGAGCAAAATCTCTACCCGAAAAAGACCATGATCTGCATTTGGTGAGACTGGGAAGGTACGATACACCTGAAAATGCTTGAAAGGAACGCAGCGGCGAAGAAGGAGCTCTACATTGCCCAACTGCGTCGCGTAAATAAGGCTATGCGACTGAAAAGACCTGATCGACAAGGCCAAGTCATCTTGCTGCACGACAACGCCATACCCAATGTTGCACAAGTCGTCAAAACCGCACTCCATGAGCTTGAATGGGAGGTACTCCAGCATCCACCGTACTATCCTGACCTTGCGCCAACCGAATATCACCTTTTACGCTCCATTTCCAAACAAAGGAGGGGTGTTGCCTTCGTTGGCGAAGTGGACCTCAAAATCTGACCCAACAACTTCTTCGACACCAGACCGGGTGATTTTTGGCGGAACGGCAAAAATCACAAACTGGTCGAGAGGGTGGGAAGAGGTCGTAAACAATTGCGGCGCCTACATATTTGATTAATTTAATACTATAATTTTAATACTATAATACCCAAGTCCACAGCAGATCCACAGCTTGCCCACTATTCATGACAAGGCTCTACAATGGTTCCTAGACCTGATCCGCAGCCGACAGCTAAGGGCTTCAATTTGCATACGCGTTATTTGCACTTTATATTTCTTTGTGTCTGTTATTCTGCTACAGTTCTCAATACGGGCGCCGCTGCAGTTTTTCAATGATGTCTTCTCCTCAATGTTCGCAACATGAACATGGATTTCCAGCGTTGTTATTGGAACAATATCTTTTGCCACATGTTGGGCGTTATTCAACTTTCTGGTGAAAGATGCTGGGTGATTGTGGCAGTCATTCTTTTATACATGATGAAGTGGCTTCATCGCCGTTAGCCTCTCTCAGCCGAAGATTCACTTTCGACGATGATTCGTTCTTCTCTCCGAACAAGACGAAATCAGGACTATAATTATTGTTTTTTTGTTCAAATAAAGCTCTTTGAAAAAAACCGAACGAACTTATTCCCCAACCCAATATATAGAAAACCGACCAACACACGATTTTTTACTTGAAGTTTAGGAGTGCTTTTAGCATTTCGATTACGGTACATTTCCATAGTGTTGTCGAAGAAGTTTTCCCGCTATCTGACTTTCTTAATTTTTGAATCTTTCAGGGTTGGTCTTTCGTACTGAGCACCTTCGAGTGCTTCTACTCACTTTGAAGCGAGTCGCCGAAGCTGCCAAAGTCTATACTCAGGAATTTCTGAACAGGTTACCTGAGAGTTTAACGCAAGTTGCATGATGGCTTCACGCAACTTACTCTAAATTCACAAGTAACTTGAAGCGATGTTACGTGTAACTTGAAAAGTTTTTTGATTAAAGTAGCATGTAACTTGCTCTAATATTACACAACATTGCGAGTAAGTTGCCACGTTGTTACATGTTACTTGACACCCACACGCGACGCGTTCAGCACACCGACACGCGGCATGCTCGCCGAACATCCCGGGGGGCGCCAGCGGCGTCTCCAGCCGGCGTGCGGGCCGAAGTACTTCAAACTCGGGTAATTGAACCGAAGACGCTATCGGCATCTTACGAGGGAAGTATACAAAGCGTAGGTCGGATCTGCCAAAACGACTAGTATCGTTAGTATCACTTCTAGCCCAAAAAATGCGCGGTATTCCGCCCCGAGCTGCAGGTTCCAAGAAGTTACAAGCTTAAAAATGTCATTTTTTGTGCTTTTTGTACCTTCCAAAAAGCGCATTAGTCTTCGGAAAATCCGGAAACGGACTTCATAAATGTGTTCAGCGCCCAAAACTACCCCCTTAGCAAAGTTTGGGTGAAGGCATATTTTCCATACTTTGTCCAGACTGACAGCGTTTTGGAACTTTTACGGATTTCCGGTTAGGCGCTTATTTATACCGTTTGCAGGGCTTTGAAAGCGTTTTAGAAAAATGTTCCAGATTTGACTTAAAATTCTCCCAGGAGGGTTTTTTGGAGCGCTGATCACGAATCTGTGGTTTATTAGTCGATTTTCCAAAGTTTTCGGCTAATTTCGTTCGAAGCTTCCCAACCGGGTAAAATTTCGAGGGAAAAGCGCCACTTTCGAGATTTGCGGATTTCTGCGTTAGATATCTCTCAAAATCATTCCCTGAAGGGTATTTGGAGTGCTTAACACGAATCTTTAGTCCGTCTATCGATTTTCTGTAGATTACGGCAGATTACGGTGGGTATAAGGCAGTTTGGTCAAAATCTCCGATTTTACTCAAAATTTGTATACGGGGGTTATTTGGGGTAGAGAATACGAATTAAACGTCCGTTTGTCGATTTTCAAAATACTAAGGTGGGTTTTGACCCCTAAATGACAAGTTACCTACCGTAACCTACAGTAAACCTCAAAATATCGACGCCGTGTTCGCCACCCTAGATTACCCCTACATACAAGTTTTGAGCTAAATCCGAGAAAATTTTTCGAAACTCCAAAAAAAATGTGTGATGGGTACCCTTGCCTCTTCGAGAGGCTTAAAAAATGGTCATAACTTTTTTGAACCTGCAGCTCAGGGAGGGATACTGCGCAATTTTACTATCGAGCTAGAAGAGATACTAACCATACTAATCGTTTTGGCAGATCCGACCTACGCTTTGTATACCTTCCTTGTTAGTCCTGCCTCGAGAGTGCGTCGTATACCTCTCTAGGAAACAGCCCGCCCCGAGATAAGTTACATGTGCGATAAAATAACACATTTAAGTTACCCGTCAGTATTTTATGTCACGTGTAAGTCAACTCGCACCGCGTAATATACTTACTTTTTTGAACGTCACATGTAACTTAAAGTTATGAAAATAAGTCGCAGGTAGCATGTTTAGAGTCGCTAATTCGCATGTAACATTATCAGAAATTCCTGAGTAGGAGAACCCTCTATAGTCTAGATAAAATAGCTTGCGGAAATTCTCCACGTGACGTGATTTTAAACTTTATGAATTGATTTTTCGCGAATTTGATGAATTTACAACCGCCGCGGAGCGGCGAAGTCCATTTTAACCATATCGATCATGCGGCGCCGCGCCGCGACACCGCACGCCGTTTAGAGTTCATCTGCCTAAATTTTGTAAAAGTCGCCGCCCGCGGCCCCCGCTTCGTTGCTGCCGCGCCGCCTGAGCAGAGCAGGCGGCGCGGCGGCCGCTTGGCGGCGATGGTGTCAAAAAGAAGGAAAATCTTCCAGAAATGAACTCATCAACGATAAGTCGGTATGAGTAGTTAAATTAAGTATGTAATATTGATGTTCTGTAATAAAGAGCCTAGGGAGGCACAGTTAAAGGCAGCAGACACGCTCGAAAAAGTTGTTGAGATAACTACGTTTCTGAAGTCGCATGGCTCCTAGTAGACTGCTCACGCCGTTGGAAGCGTCAAAAACGAGTCAAAACTACTAAATTTCAGCAATGCAAATCGAAAAATTTCTGCAACCCCGCCCCTGAGCTTCTGCAACCCCGCCCCAAAATACAAACTCGTCCAGACTGATAGTACTAATACGGTCCCTTTGGCTGGTTTTTGATGCTTCCAACAGAGTGAACGTTCCAGTACAGGCTGTAAGAGTTTATCGGCTTATCCATCTCAACCGTTTTGTTGCTAATATTCGCTGTTTCAACCGCGCGCCGTAAAACTCGTCCACTTTCACCTGATAACAAAATAACCGTTATTCCTCTATTTACACACAGTTTTCGTTCGTTTTTTCGTCACTTCCCAATACAACCAGCTCCAAACCTTTGATTTACGTCATAAAATCGACACCATTTTTGAGCGTGTCTGCTGCCTTTAATCCAAGTAAAACTAATGGAAGCCCATAAATTTATCACATAATCTTAATAATATTTTTAAAAGTTTGAATTCGCCGCAGTTTTTTGGTTTTGATTGTGCAGTTTAGTTTTGAACATTAGACCCTAATTCCAGAATAAAACAATAATCCGAACACGGCAGTTCGAAGAGTCATAATGACCGAATTTTCGAGAGTTCATAAAACAGATTTTTAAATGACTCAGCACTTTCGAAGAACTGTTCGATATTCGCCCCAGCAGAATGTTCAAATATTTATTTTATTAATCAGATAATTGGATTTTCCCAGCAATTATTAGGATACTAGAGAGCAGTTGATTTTTTTTGCAATCGCCTATTCGAGCATCGCCACTTTTAATCCGTCCAGTATTATTGTTTAGATTTCTGTATTGGCCGAATATCTGAAAGACCGAATAGCTCGTTTGTTAATGAGTCTAATAAATATTCGATAAGCTACTCAGAGCTCAGAACTAATCAGAAAAGTAAAGAAAGTCGAATCCTAGAGGAACGTGGACCTATAAAACTTAGGATATTAATTTTAAAAGCCAAGGGTTGTTTCAAAATACTGTGTGAGTGGAAAGTTGAGTCTTAATCTACTTCGAATTCGAGATTATCAGGACAGCAGTCGTGCGCCGCCGCCCCATTTGACGCGACCCGTTTATAGAAAGAGGCGGCGCGATTGCTTGAGCGGCGCGACACACCGCACCGCCTCGTTTTTCGCCGCGCCGCTTGGCGGCGGAAGTATAAACGACACCTAATACTAACCACGCGGCGCGGCACGATCGATATTGTCGGATTCCACTTCGCCGCGCCGCTCGGCGGTAAAGTATAAACGACCCCTCACGGGAAAGTCCCTACTAAACAGTGTTTAGTTGGTCACTTACCGGTTACTTTTCCGAATCTACAAAAAGTTTTAGGATTCGATCCTTTGACAAAACCATCGATAATTGACAGAATAAATACTATTCAGTAGAGATTTGCGCCTAATGCTTAACACTAAAGTTTAGCGAACGAAAGTTGTCTGATAAGGCAGAAATTACCGAAATTGTAAATTCGCAAAATTTCCCAAAAATCAAAAATGGCGCCCATCGAGAATTTCGGCGAGCGATATTACTTAGCCCTTAGGAGTATGGTATACCTTTGCGACACACCACAGTGCGCTGCACAGCGACAGTGGCAGCGACAGGCTTCGGCTGATTTTCAGTACGGCCTAGTGCATAATTCCCGCGACGGGCGACGGAACCTAGTGTCTGTCATCCATATCGACCGAAAATCAATATGTGTGACATCCACTGTCGCAGTCGCGAGTCGCGGGAAGTATGTACTAGGCCTATATCAGCCCTTCGCGACACGTCGCTGCGACAGACGCGCGATGACTATTTCTACGACGACCGATACCGTTGCTCCGATGCGGGTCCCGCAGCGATTTATACTAGATTGCATGCCTGTCGCTCACGAAAGCGACTAAGTATACGATACCCCTAAAATTGAACTAAAAAATCTTGTCTGCATACGTTACTCACGTCAGATCACGCAGGTGGCGGAAAGGGCATACCGGAGAAAGTTAGGAAGGTGTTGTGGGAGAACATGGTACTTGGGTTGTGACATGCAAGGCCAGCGGTAAGAGCGAGATATATCCCACCACGAGACAACGGATCCTATGTGAGATCCCTGCGTTTTGGTGTTTTCCAGATACTGTTGACTTTCCGACTCCTTGGAGTAAGCTTTATACGCTATCCAGCCTTAAGCTCTCCGCCAAAACCTATCGCATTATTCAGGGAAAACGAACAATTTAGCCCCACCACCTGTAGCGTTGAGCTTTATTCTAAGCAACATGGACAATTTCGAGCTAACCCCTTGCATCTGCCAATCTGATTTACTCTGATACCCAGAAAATAGATCTCCTAGAACGACTTAGTCGTGGGCTTCTCTTTCGGAAGAATTGTTTGAATGGCAGCAATCTCGTCGTCCCATGCTTTCTCGATCTTTGTCCAATGACTGAGAAGTTCCTAGAAAGATAGGGTGAAAAATGGTGGATTATCAACACCCTGAAACTCCAAATATCGAAAATGAAGGACCACACAAAATGGACTTAGTAAAAAAATAGCATAAGGCGGCGTCTAGAGTTCATTCGCGGCGCGACATTATGATTAGCCTACGTATCGATCAAGCGACGTCGCGTCGTCGCTAGGTGTTCACAAGGAAGAGGTGCGATGCATCGAATTTGACGCGCAAATTATAATCGCGTCCATCGCGTCGCGTTGCAATGCAAAGCGACGCGATGGTCGCGGAGCGATTGTCGTCATCATCGGGGACTCAAGGGGCGTTTTTAATTTTCTCAAGCCTTTTCAAAGACTAGGTTGATTGAAATTGTCATGGGTTATTGTATTGTTCTCAGATGATACTGCAAACAATTTTGTCTGCATATTTTAGGACAGAGTGATGAGGGTGATGGTTTCAAAGAGTTGACGAGCTATAAAGTTTTTTCACGGTTTACAAGCGACAAAAGCATAATTCGGCCTCATTTCACCGAAACATCCCTATTCTGTACTATCAACTCCAAAAAAAATTGTAAGCATCATTTGCTCCCGATGTCTTTTTGATTGTTTCGTCATTAAAGAAGCAAATTGTCAAAAAAAACGAAAACAAAGATGTGCCATAATACTACAGATAAAAGATAAAAAAAGGTATATCACACTAAAATAAACAGAATAAGACCGAATATTGATTAGTTCTGCCTGGGTACGGAAAATTGCGGAAATTGCGCAATTGCGCGTAGTCGCCTAGCGTTCGACCGCGCGTTCACACCTTGATTTCCGCGCGACGCGATTTTCGCGTCGCGCTGACATGTGCCATCGCGTCGAGCAGCGAAAACTTTGAACGCCGCCTAAGAGGCAACTTTTTTATAACTGCCTCACCCCGTCGAATAAGAAAAGTACGTGACTGAGAGAGAATCAACGGTAGCGTCCGATTAGGAAAACCAAATTTGGGATAGTGACGGGAAACTTTGAATCAATGCAGACGGTAGCTTGGACGTACCTTCTTTCTTTGCTCACGCTTGTTAAAGTAATACGGGAACTGTTCTCGCTCAGCCAACGTCCATTGATCAGAATCCAGTATCTGAAGTGACAGCATTCATACCTCCCTGATGAAAGCATACACAAACCGCTAACTCGAAAAAGACATTCGTGAGCCCAACAATGAAGGATTTGTTGGAATAAAAAACTGCGGTCCAAAAAGCCAAGTTTAGTACAAGAAAAGCAGCGTTCGCAATAGAAACCGATGCGTGCGAGCACGCCAAAAAGTTGATTCTCCTGTACCTTTTTCGGAACTGGCTGTACAGAGGGTGCCAAAATAACGGACCCTCGATGAATGGTCGTGGGAAACAGGACCAAAAAACAAACGGACGGAGCTACGCCCCGCCCCCTTTTTTGATTACTAGAATTTTTGAGAATTGCCAAAGCCTTCCTTCACGTGGAAATTCTTTCAAAATTTTCGCGTCTGAATTTTTTGATATTTTTCCATTTCAATTTTTTGTAATTGTTTTCTTGTGGTTAAAGTTTACACTTTTTACCCACCTGACGAGCCTCGGAAAGTGTTTCGCATTTTGATACCAAATTTTTACGTCTTTCGATTTTTTAATTCTATGGAAAAAAATTTGCGTTCCTCCCCCTCCCTTCTCTCGCTGGACAGTAACCGATTGACAACGGCCCCGCTTGCACTTACTTCTACCTTCCTTTGCGGCGCTCCTCGCTCAAACCTTGTTTGTAGTCCGTCGCTGCGCAAGGAAGCACATCTTTCTGGATAATGAAGTAGACGGGCTAGCGTATTCAACATATATTGCATGTGTTATTAGGTCGTCGTGACGACCGCCGCAGGCGACTACAAACCCAATATTATATTAGATGGTATCCGCGACCAATGGCGGCGAAGGATAGCGTGATCTCGGTCTTGCCATATGCAGAAAAAACCGAAGATTTCCGAGGTTTAAGGAGGAAAAGTGGTTCTCAATCATGGTTAGCTTTGGCTTCGACCAGAATTGGCTTTTTGACTCGCCCTGCTGCTGGGCCTCGTTTTGGACCCATCGCTGAAGCTTCACAAAAATGCTTAACAGAAGCAAGCAATCATCAAGGCAAAGCTCAAAGTGTTGAGAGCGCTAGGGGGGAACGTCCTGGGGTTGCAGCAGAGAGAAAATCTTGACGACATATCGAGCCATTCTGCAGCCTACATTGGAGTATGCTGCACCTGTCTGGCAGCACATCGTGTCGGACAGTTCCTGAACTAAGATGCAGCGAGTTCAGAATGCTGCACTTCGAATCGCCACCGAATTTGTAAAAAGCTCTCCGATTGAGCACCTTCACACCGAGGCCCGCATCTTGCCAGTGAAAGAGCATTGTAGCTCCAGGCTCAGCAGATGTGCATTAATGCCCTTAGGCAGCCTAATCCTCCGTCGAGAAGGCTATTAAATCCCGTAAGAGAGAGAGGGAGATCGATCAGTGGCCGTATTATTGAAACCTCGGGCGCAGGTAGGGGGCGGAACCCTCACGTGCCCGGCGTATGGCAACCAATATTGTGACTCCCGTGTCTAAATTTCAACAGTGGCGGCCCCCTCTTCGCCACCTATGAGAGCAGAGACAGGCATGGGTAGCTACCTGCAGGGACGGAGAGGAAACCGTCGGGTAGGAGGCTGCTGTGTCTCACCTCCACTATCAATGCATTCCGGCGGGCACATCATGCCCGACCTTGATTGTGCGGGTGGACGGGTAGAGCGCGCGCTGCCTGCCAGCAAGATACTGATCATCCTCCGCCGCGTGAGATCGACGTAGCAGGCAGCCACAGCGCTCTCCGTCTACCCGCTAGTTGGCTAAGAACCTTCCTATCTACCCGGCAGGTAGCCGGAAACCTTTCTGTCTACCTGCCGGGAGCCCAGGAAGGTGCAACATCAAAAACTGGTCACACAGCGGGTAGGCTTTGTACCTTTCCGAAAGGCTCCCAACGCTTCATGATTACGGCCACAGAGTGCCGATTGCCGATGCTCCGAACAGAGTGAATGTACAGAGATGGACCGACCCAAGTCAAGAACAGTTTGCTGCCTAGATGTCGTGCGTTCGTGCCGTGGCAGTGTGGAGGAAAGAAGACCACCTCCGTGAAAACCGACGCCAATCCCTTTGCGGAGAGGGTTTTTGTAATGGGAGAGGTGCTGGCTGGCTGCAGCTCTCCTGAGGATTATATTACAAAGAGCCGGCGTCGAGAGGAATCCAGGACCCGCTCAGAAGAAGAAGTACCCATGTGCCACATGCGACAGAGATGTCACTTGGAATGGAACCAGTGTCCAATGTTTTGGATGTCAAAGGTGGGTGCACTTCTTTTGTTCGGGTCTCAGTTCTGTGAGGCACCACGATTCTTCCTTTCGTTGTATTGTGTGCTCCGCCTCCAGTACCCCAAATCCCTTATCTACCAATCGCCCCCTCTCTATTGTACACATTAATCTGAACGGCCTTCGCGCCAAGCTTTCTGAATTATCTCTATTTGCCCGCACTCATCACCCGGATGTTATCATGGTTCAGGAAACCAAACCCTCTCCTTCTGCTACCTCTAGACATCCAAACATCCCGGGCTATACTGCTTATCATACTCCTAGATCATCTCAAGGAGGCGGAGTCTCAACTTTTGTTCTGTCCTCTCTTCCCAATATATACATTCCTCCCTCCACATCCTGTTCATCAAATTACAACCCTGTCCCACTTCTCAAGCAACTGTATGATTGCTATCTATCTCAATCGTCTTTGCGGGTGACTTCAATGCTCACACGTTCTGCTCGTCGCTGGACTCTGATGCTAGAGGAAAGACGTCGAAGAATGGGCGGAGGAGTGCGATCTGGTTATCATAAACGATGATCAGCCCACTCGTCTCCGTGCCAGGTGGGCCCTTGCCTCGTTGCGCTGTGGGCACTCTCCCATGCTTATGTCTTATTTACATAAGATCGATAGCAGCAGACCTGACGAGAGCCCAGATTGTGGTAATAAAGGGCATACGACTGCGCACCTTTTCAATTGCCCGATGAGACCGACATCGCTAACGACAATAGATCTGTGGACGAATCCTACGCTGGTGGCCCAGACACTGGGCATGACAGGACCCTCTGTGGCTGCAGAAGAAGAAGAAGAAGAAGAAGAACAGCTTCGTCTCTTGCGCGAAGCACACCCAGTTCGTGAAGGAACATCTCGCAAAAGCGGTTGTCATACCTATTCTCGGTGATGTGCCGCCTAGGGTATGTGATACCGAGCAGGTCTATCCTCGCTTCGTTGCGCTGCGGGCATTCTCCATTGCTTATGTCTTACCTGCACAGGATCGACAATAGCCAGCCTGTTGTGTGCCCGGACTGTGGAAACCAAGGCCACGACACTACGCACCTATTTCATTGTCCAAAGAAGCCAACAACGCTCAGTACAATAGACTTGTGGACGAATCCAGTGCTGGTCGCCCAGTCCCTCAACTTGTAACGAAACCCTATCAGTGGCTGCAAAGAAGAAGAAGAAGACTCGCCCTTGAGCAACCCCGCTATTTCGGAATCTATGTTCAGAGAAACCTTGGAGCGTTGGTTCTTTTGCATAGAAAGAGCGTAAAAAGTTGGTGTAACCTTGTAAAAATGATTTTGGTCTTCTGGGACTCGAGAAAAATGGACAAAAACATGTAAATTTTGTCGAACACGTTAATCTTTTTTTCTCAAACCACGTTCAAGATCTTGTTGGAACACTTCAAATTAAGCTAAAGAGCTCACCTTTTGGCTAGGAAGCTAGAAATGGGCGCGGCTACCTCCTTTTCACATTTGAACTTGATAACTGTACTTTGAAGGGTACCTCTATATCGTGGGTTTACACACTAAATTAGCCATGGAGCACACACGAAATCTGCGTTGGTAGTCGACGGCTGTGCAAACTTGGTTGCGTGGGTGGATCTATCGGTAATCGGCATAGGTCGGTCAGCTAAGTACTGAACTTGTCAGGTACAGGGTTCGGCGCGGGATGTGGACCTCCACAGGGAGGTCTGGGGTAAGAGGGTCTGAGCTCCGTCGTTAGACCAAGTGGGTCATTCTGAATGGGGGTAAACACTATTTAGGATCAGTTTTTAAACGGGAAACTCGATTATACCTTCCAATTTACATGAAATACTCCTTCATTGGAATTTTATAAAAAAAAAACAGACCAAGTCACGATCGTCGAGGGTCTGAGAAAATCACCAGAAATTTGACCGAATCACGCTTCTAAGGCGTCTGAGAGAACCCCGGTCAGGAATTTTACTCATGACATTTCATCGATGAATAACCTACATTATCGATTTCAGCGCTTATTGCACAAAATACGGCAAGGAGTGGTGATTTTTGATGAGTATAGATCTCAGGGTTGGGGAATTGTACTAATCAGACATGATCGATTGTTCGCGATCAAAAATATTGATGTTCCCCTGGTTGCACAAAATGCAGCAACGAGTGGTGATTTTTGATGGTTGTGGTCAAAGTTTTGAGAATTGTACTTATTCCACAATATCGATCGGTACCGACTTAATAATTCACCGAAGGCCAAAATCTGTCAGAACTTTCGCCTCTGCGAAATGAAAATCACCAAGGAAAAATCAAGTAAGAAAATGAACCTTGGTGGGAAAAAATATAGAACTTCTAAACGTTCAGCTTACGGGCAGAAGTAATAGTTTGGCAATGCCATCTTTCGAGAGATTAGTACTAAAAAACATCCAAAAGATGTCTTGATATATTTTTGAAGATGATTTGGCGCAGGAAGACCTTAAGGAATGAAAAACCTGGGCAATGTAGTTCGATGACTAAAAATATGACTTAGCGGTCAGGAATGGACCTACTATCGATAAGTAGTGGCAAAGAAGGGATCGGATTTTTCAAGCTTCTTCGTTAAACTCATCAAGGCAAAACCAAGCAAGATTTGGATTGGAGCGTTGCGTTTACCTAACAATAAGTTGACCAAAGCAGACTGGCGTAATAGAGCATCAGAAAAGGTTTTACGATTTCCGCAGCTCGCTTGATTTTGTTTTGACAAGTTTAACGGAGAAGCTTGTAAAATCGTATCCCTCTTCTGCCACTACTTATCATGATTTGCTCTATGTTTGACCGCCAAATCGTATTTTTAGCAACTTCACTACATTTCCAAGTTGTTTCAATTCCTTCAGGTTATTCTGCGCCAAATAAATTTCTCAAATGTTTCAAGACATTTTTTGACTTTGAATTTGTTCGGAAATATGACATTACTAAGTCCTTACTTTTACCAAGAAGCTAAACTTGTAGAAATTCAGAACCCGCTATTCGGCTGGAAGTACCACCCACTCTCACTTATGAATCAACGTACGCTTGATTTTGAACCGGAAACAGTACGGTCATGTCTACATATACTTTACCTAGCCAAAGCTCCGCTTCGCGACGTTTTGTCCGGGAACCATAAGCCGGGGGAATTCGCGCCTCTTCGCGGCGCTCTGCCCGGAAACCAAGTGGCTTTTTTGAACAAATTAAATCTTTCATGATCAGGAAAAAAACCGGCCACCCGTGAAGTTGTCATCGTTGAGAAAGGTCTTCAAACTACACAGAAATCCCCGGATGAATCTTATAGTCGCTTGAAAAAATTTTGACAACGGTTTATCGGGGTTGGGGGCGGGGTATGAAGTCCGGGAAATGGTAATAAGTCACGTGAATGATCCTGTCGTGTCACCAACGCTCGAAGGTTGAGACCCCAGGTGATGTCGGGAACTGAATCTTATTGACGTAATGAGGATGAGGCTGTTTTGCTGAAGAAGGAATAAGAACTCAGACTGCTCGTTGATTTTTTGGTTGTTCCGATGGCAGGCAGGATGTTGAGAACCGGAAAACGTAATCCCCCAACCTTCCTCTGAATGGCTGCACAATTCCATGAGCCTAACTATACTTCGAAGGTTTTGGTGTACTGAAATGCACGTACAGCTCAAAACGGTTTTGGAGTGGTTAGGAGATGTGACGAAATAGTGCCATAGTGATGTATATACTAGTCTGCTGGTACCTGCTCGTTGGTGCCCCTGCTTCTACTGAACCCAGCAGACGTTTGAACGTACACAGGGAACGTTCGAGCGATATAGCGTGCACAACTATATCGCAAAAATATTCCATAAATTTCATAAAGGTGCTGCCGTCCGGCACACTAAGGCCTCTGGTCCATAACACCTTAGGATCCGTACCTAACGAGTTCATGAAGTCTTTGGCCACAAGCCACAATTTCGCCACCCTGAACTGTCGATCTCTGTGGAGTGATATTCCAAAAACTGTGTTTCCCAGACTTCTGAGCTTATTCCATGCACCGTTTGCTGCTTTGCAGGAAACTCGCCTCAAAGATAGAGCCGTCATCAACGTCGGAGAGTACGCCATCTACTGCGGTAACGCTGATGATAGGAGAGTGGGAGGCTGTGCAATCTGTAAGGAATGATTTCAATGGTATGGTCAAGGAGTTCGGCTCAACGTCGTGTCGGAATGCATTTGTACTGCTGCGGGATCACAGAGGATTCAATCTGTGGATAGTGAGTGCTCATGCGCCCACTGAAACAGCCGAGGACTATTCGAAAGATGCGTTTTATGAGGAACTCAATACGTTGCTGGCCAGGATACCTTGTCAACATGCCGCTGTCGTGGGGATTGACGCAAATGCGAAGATGGGACTTGATCAGGAATCCAAAGTACTCGGTAATTGGTTCTACCCAGTGGAGCAAACATCGGACAATGGCTACCGCCTTGTCGACTTGTGTGAACGCAGTGGTCTGCTTATTGCATCGACATTCAAGAGGAATCATCGCCGCCATCAGCTTAGGTGGCAGGGACCAACCCAGCTATCTCCAGAAGAGCAGCGGAAGCGGAAGATGACAACTTTGAAACTACAGCTTGACTATGCCCTGACGAGGAATATTCCAGTATCGGACATTCGAAGATCTAGAGCTGTGTGGGATTCGATTCGTTTCACCGACCTGTTCTGTTAAACTTCACTGCGAGGATTCATAAGAGGAAGCGAGGGACTCGGATTGACATGACAAGTCTCAGAGATGAAGAATGTAGAAGGAATTTTCGACAACGCGTTTCTATTCACATTTGGAGTACGGACAAAGAAGAAACTTTGCGACGCGGATTCTTTCGTCAAGTGCGTCCAGGACGCTTCGAAAGAGGCACTCCCGGTTGTACAGCCTAAGAAGTTCGCCTATATCTCAGAGGAAACCTCTACTAACAACAGGGTATGTGCTCTCCGAACTGCAGGAAACTTCGTGGAGAAGCGTCTGAGGAAGTTGCGTCGGCAGTTTCAAAGTGCCCGCGAACGAGAGTGGACGTGTAGAGCAGGGGTGTGCGTTAATGAAATTTTATTTTTTCGTTAACCGTTAATCGTTAATTTTTGAAAAAAACCGCGTTAATCCGTGAATGCGTTAACACGTTAATTTTGCATTTCGTTAACAATTTTGAAAACATTACCTGACCGCCACGAAAATCGATAAATAACCAGACGTCCCAAAAAAAAAACATGAAACACGTTCCATACCAAACACCGCAGTCCGTACACTCCAAACTTGGAAATCATCTTCATGGATTATTAATACTATCAACCAGAACAATAAACGAATACTCGTCAAGAATAGGAATCCTGACATGCGAAAAAGCATAGATGGATGGAACATTAACGAAATAAAAATTAACGTGATTTCGGGACTTTTTCGTTAACCGTTAATCGTTAATTTTTGAAAAAAAAACGCGTTAACCCGTTAATGCGTTAACACGTTAACGTTATTAACGCACAGCCCTGGTGTAGAGCTAAGGAGTTCGAGAAGGCTTGGGAGGAGAAGAATCCGAGGAAAGCCTACACGTTGCTGCGACGGTATAGCGGGAACATGAAGAGATATTCTTCTATCTTGAACACTACCAACGGAGTTGCAGTTGGTGATGCTACGCTGCCAATATGGAAGGATTACTTTGGTTCACTACTGAATCGTCCAGCGCCATCCGTACCTGAGCTCCTGCATGTTCAGGGAGCACATTACGTGTCATGTACAAGGTTTTATAACGCATCATTCTCGAGCGACTTATCAAACATCGTTAAAGGCATCGTACACGATGAAAACCGAATTCCAGCTTTTGCGTTCAGTCGGACTTGTGGGTCATAACAATGCCGCTCAGGAAGTCTGGAGCAGGGGTGTGCGTTAATGAAATTTATTTTTTTCGTTAACCGTTAATCGTTAATTTTTGAAAAAAACCGCGTTAATCCGTTAATGCGTTAACACGTTAATTTGGCATTTCGTTAACAATTTTGAAAACATTACCTGACCACCACGAAATGCGGTAAATAACCAGACGTCCCAAAAAAAACATGAAACACGTTCCATACCAAACACCGCAGTCCGTACACTCCAAACTTGGAAATCATCTTCATGGATTATTAATACTATCAGCCAGAACAATAAACGAATACTCTTCAAGAATAGGAATCCTGACATGCAAAAAAGCATAGATGGATGGGACATTACCGAAATAAAAATTAACGTGATTTCGGGACTTTTTCGTTAACCGTTAATCGTTAATTTTTGAAAAAAAACCGCGTTAACCCGTTAATGCGTTAACACGTTAACGTTATTAACGAACGGCCCTGGTCTGGAGTATCAAAATCGCCTCTGAATGAAGATTTGCTTACCTCAAAAGGGCTTCCTGGGTTTAGGGGCCGCCCATGGGGTCTCTCCGTTAATACAAGGAACAAAACTCCGTGGTCGCTGCCGGCGATCGTGCGTTGACGCGTCGTAGGGCGCAATGCACACGCCACTCGATTTCACGTTCGACGTCGATCGAAAGCAGCTGACAGCAATGAACGCTGCAGGCTAGTAACCCTTTTTCAATTCGTTCGAGAAAAATGATAGCTCGTCTGAATGGCGTCCTCGGTGAATCGCTTCCAACGCTGCGCCAAGGAACGAATTGTAAAACTGTTCCTTGCGTTCGTCGCGCAACTATTCCAAGTAGGTGTCGGCGGGAATTTTAAATTTGTTTTAAGCTTTCTTGAAATGGGTTTTTCTTGAAAAGTTGAGTTTTTGAGGGGGCTTTTTGCAACCTTTACTCACTATAGGGATATAACAACACGAAATTCGTTTATTGTTCTGGCTGATAGTATTAATAATCCATGAAGATGATTTCCAAGTTTGGAGTGTACGGACTGCGGTGTTTGGTATGGAACGTGTTTCATGTTTTTTTTGGGACTTCTGGTTATTTACCGCATTTCGTGGTGGTCAGGTAATGTTTTCAAAATTGTTGACGAAATGCAAAATTAACGTGTTAACGCATTAACGGATTAACGCGGTTTTTTTCAAGAATTAACGATTAACGGTTAACGAAAAAAATAAATTTCATTAACGCACACCCCTGCTCCAGACTTCCTGAGCGGCATTGTTATGACCCACAAGTCCGACTGAACGCAAAAGCTGGAATTCGGTTTTCATCGTGTACGATGCCTTTAACGATGTTTGATAAGTCGCTCGAGAATGATACGTTATAAAACCTTGTACATGACACGTAATGTGCTCCCTGAACATGCAGGAGCTCAGGTACGGATGGCGCTGGACGATTCAGTAGTGAACCAAAGTAATCCTTCCATATTGGCAGCGTAGCATCACCAACTGCAACTCCGTTGGTAGTGTTCAAGATAGAAGAATATCTCTTCATGTTCCCGCTATACTGTCGCAGCAACGTGTAGGCTTTCCTCGGATTCTTCTCCTCCCAAGCCTTCTCGAACTCCTTAGCTCTACACGTCCACTCTCGTTCGCGGGCACTTTGAAGCTGCCGACGCAACTTCCTCAGACGCTTCTTCACGAAGTTTCCTGCAGTTCGAAGAGCACATACCCTGCTGTTAGTAAAGGTTTCCTCTGAGATATAGGCGAACTGATGCCGAGTGACTTCAAATCCTCTTTAACCACATCCGTCCAGAACTTTCGCCTACGCCCAGGTGGCCGTTTCAAGACAGGATTTGGAAGCATTCTTAGAGCGTGTTGTACGAGACGATCCGGCATTCTTCTTAGTATATGCCCGAGCAGTCAAAGTCGGCTTTCCATTGCTGCTTGAGATGGCGTTAGGAGATGCTGGCACCTCCCTCCTGTCAAGCGTTGATGTACCGCGTCGATTTCCTTGTAAAGGTCTTCGTTATGGCATACACGCGGCCAGAAATATCCAAGCAAACGCCTAAAAAGCTTCCTCTCCGTGCAATCCAACCTTTCCATCTGCGTCTTCGGTGCTGCCCACGTCTCCGATCCGTACATCATGATAGGGCGAATAGCGGATAGGTAGACGCTCAACTTGACTTCCTTCGCGTTGGTGGTGGACCACAAACACTTGGTTAGAGAATTAAATGCAGACATAGCTTTCGCACATCGTTGTCGAATATCCGCTGCATAACTACCATCGTTCTTCAGCAAACAGCCAAAATAACAGAATTGGTCCACCAGTTCGATACGTTGTCCGTCCACACAAACTCCCATTGAAGGCCTCTGAGAGACCCACATCTGCTTGCATTTGTCGGGACGAAGACGAAGTTCATAGGCTGTGGCATACTTCGAAACGAGGTTCACAATCCTTTGCAGTTTTGCGTTGTTTTCAGCGAATAACACAATGTCGTCGGCGTACTCCAGGTCGACAAGGGAGCGTCCTGATGGTGTTAGGATCACATCCGCAGGAAACTGTTCTGCAACTCTACGCATGATGTCATCAACGGCGAAGTTGAAAAGAAAAGGTCCTGCAACGGCTCCTTGCCCTACTCCTGTTTTCACCTTGAAAGCTGACGTAAATCCGACAGGTGTACGAACTGCCGCTGTTGTTCCTTTGTTCATGTCCTCGATTAACCGAACATACTTTTCCGGGACTCCATCTGCTCGCAGAGCATTGAGCAATCGATCACGATGAGGAGAGTCGAACGCGGCTTCAAAGTCCAAAAAAACAAGCTGTAATGGCTTCGAATACCGCTGCCACGATTCAATTACTCTTCTCACGACGAACACTTGGTCGATGGTCGATCTTCCAGGTCGAAAACCGGCTTGCTCATCTCTGGTCGTTCCTTCACGATGTTTGATAAGTCGCTCGAGAATGATACGTTCTGAAACCCTGTACATGACACGAAGTAAAAAGATTCCTCTGTAGTTCTTAGGATCCGTGACGGATAGCTTCTTGTGAAGAGGTACGATGATCGCATGTCTCCACGAGTCGGGTATCCTTTCGCTCATCCATATGGTACGGATGGTGTTGGTCATTTCACGAATCCCAGACGGAGGAAGAGCTTTCAGCATTTCAGCAGTGATGTTGTCATCTCCACCTGCCTTTCCATTCTTCATTTTCCGGACACATTCCAAAACTTCAGACTCAGTCGGCGGTTCCTCACTGACATCGTAATGTGCTCTCTGAACATGCGGGAGCTCAGGTACTGATGGCGCTGGACGATTCAGTAGTGAACTGAAGTAATCCTTCCATATTGGCAGCGTCGCATCACCAACTGCAACTCCATTGGTAGTGTTCAAGACAGGAGAACATCTCTTCATCTTCCCGCTATACTGTCGCAGCAACGTGTAGGCTTTCTTCGGATTCTTCTCCTCGCAAGCCTTCTCGAACTCCTTAGCTCTACACGTCCACTCTCGTTCGCGGTCACTTTGAAGCTACCGACGCAACTTCCTCCTCAGACGCTTCTCCTCCACGAAGTTTCCTGCAGTTCGGAGAGCACATACTCTGTTGTAGGTAGATGTTGTTTCTTCTGAGACGTAGGCGAACTTCTTCTTAGGCTGTACAACCGGGAGTGCCTCTTTCGAAGCGTCCTGGATGCACTTGACAAAAGAATCCGCGGCGCAAAGTTTCTTCTTATTCCGTACTCCGATGTGAATAGAAACGCGTTGTCGAAAATTCCTTCCGCACTCTTCATCTCTGAGACTTGTCATGTCAATCCTCTAGAGAGGCTGAGCCCCTCGCTTCCTCTTATGAAACCTCGCAGTGAAGTTCAACATAACAGGACGGTGATCCGAATCGAATGCGGCATCCCACACAGCTCTAGATCTTCGAAGGTCCGATACTGGAATATTCCTCGTCAGGGCATAGTCAAGCTGTAGTTTCAAAGTTGTCATCTTCCGCTTCCGCTGCTCTTCTGGAGATAGCTGGGTTGGTCCCTGCCACGTAAGCTGATGGCGGCGATGATTCCTCTTGAATGTCGATGCAATAATCAGACCACTGCGTTCACAAAAGTCGACAAGGCGGTAGCCATTGTCCGATGTTTGCTCCACTGGGTAGAACCAATTACCGAGTACTTTGGATTCCTGATCAAGTCCCATCTTCGCATTTGCGTCAATCCCCACGACAACAGCATGTTGACAAGGTATCCTGGCCAGCAACGTATTGAGTTCCTCATAAAACGCATCCTTCGAATTGTCTTCGGCGGTTTCAGTGGGCGCATGTCACGCATCACTATCCACAGATTGAATCCTCTGTGATCCCGCAGTCGTACGAATGCATTCCGGCACGACGTTGAGCCAAACTCCTTGACCATACCATTAAAATCCTTCCTTACAGCTATTGCACAGTATACATTGGATCCGAATCAAAAAAAATCGGATACTCGGATTTCGGATAACTCAAAAATCAAAGGTCACGAATATCCGACTCGAACGGATAGATTCAAAATAGCAACATCGGATAATCCGAGTCTATCGGATAGGGAGGCGAGACGGATAGTCGGATTTCGGATCAATCCGAAAATCACGTTTTTTCGGTGATTCGGAATTTGGATCACTCGGATTTCGACTTTTTTCGGTGAGTCGGAATCCGAATATCCGAGTCGGATATCCGGTCGGATACAAGATGGTATAATTCTAAGTCCATCGAAAATCGATATTCTGGCGAAAATCCTCGAAAAAAACATTTTTCTGCATTACTACGATAAAACTAGGCCCGAAACCTGTCGCTGTCGCAGTGTGCTGCAAGCTTCCGCCCGCGACAGCGACAGGCTTCGGCCCATTCGAAGTATGTCAGCCCTGCGCGTCGCGTCGCTGTGACAGACGCGCGATATTTGTGCCTACGACGACCGATGCCTTTGTTACGATGCAGGTCACGCAGCGATTGAAGCTAGATTGCACGCTTGTCGGTCATGACAGCGGCAAAGTATAACATACCCCTAAGAGGCTTTCAGAGTGGCGTCGCAGCAAAACTCGCTGTCGCGGAGACGGTGTGAGTGAGGGGGGTGCTACGCAGCGCAAACTGTGCCGTGCGACGGGGGCGACCGTCGCGCTTCCAGAGTACGCGAGCTAGCAGCGACGGCAACAACGTCGCGCGATGAAAATGATTTCGACCATTTTTGTCACTGTCGCTGCCGTCCCGCCGTAGTTCCTTTCTATTTTTTGATGTTCCTTTGTTAGTACCTGCCCATTAACTCTCTATAAGATATTTATTTCCCCTATTTCACTGTTTTTTCAATCGAACAAACGGCAGCGAAGAGGTAAGAGACGCAGAGACAGAAATATGATTCGTCGACAAGTCATGGCCACGCCCACTTTCTCTTGCTATGGAGAGCGACGCCACGAATTCCGCAGCGACGCAACTCTGAAAGGTCCTATACTCGCACAGACAACTCATTCGACGAGGATCAATGCCAATTATGCGCAAACTCTGCACTATGATGGGCAGAAAATACAGCGTAAATTTCACGATGAGCGCCAATTGGATGTCTGCAGTGTAACTGCGCACCTGTATGGCTACTGTAGATTGGAATGTCGAGTCGTGACATCAGATACGCTTGTTTGAGTAACAGGACATGCCGAATCTACCAATATCCGAATCGTTATCCGATCCGTATCATGACATTTTTCGGATATTCGGTATCCGAATCATTATCCGACTCATGGCACATTTCGGTGATTCAGATTTCGGATTAAACAGATTTTGGCGTTTTTTCGGTGATTCGGTTTTTGGATCATTCGGATTTTGACGTTTCTTCGGTGAATCGGATTTTGAATCATTAAAATTTCGGTTCATTCGGATGGATATCCGAAAACGAGTGAGTCGGATCCAATGCATATTGCACAGCCTCCCACTCTCCTATCGAATATTTGGATAAAATCGGATAAAAGTGCACTGGGCCACGCCCATTTTCCGTACCGCCTTCTATTTAGTACACCAACCCAGGATTTCCCTCCTCCTTCCGAAATCGGAAGAGTCGTTGCGACGCCGAAAAATGGGCGTGGTCAAGTGAGATGACCAAGTGGCTAGTTATTCAGTAGAGAATTTTTTGTATAGTCGCTCTGCATACCTTTTATTTGCTAGTTGTCCTGAAAAATCTGTGGATAATAGTGTGCCTACCAACGACGATAGAGTAATTGAAGATTTGTTTTCATGTTTCTATTAATATGCATATATGAAGATTGAAGTTTGCATGTGAACATGCTGCGAATGCAATGAAGGATATATATATATATATATATATATATATATATATATATATATATATATATATATATATATATATATATATATATATATATATATATATATATATATATATATATAAGGACTACTGTTTGCTCAATTATGGATGTTTTCAAACGCTTGCCTTGAGTGCCTGGTTTATTTTTCACCGTTTTGCCTCAACTTTGTTCCGAAATTATCCGAAGTTGTTCTAAATTATCCGACCGGATATCCGTATCCGAATCATTGGAAAAATGGCATTATCTGAATCAATCCATTATCCGAAAATTTGAAAGAGCGCATTATTCAAATCGACCCATTTCCGAAAAATTATCCTCGGATAACAAGTATATCTCTCACAAGGGACCACTTCGAATGAAAAATGGAGTTTTGAAAAACGGCCTTTTGGGGGTAGCAGAGGAGTTAGAAAGAAACAATTTGAGATTTTAAAATTTCACTCAGTCCTCTAGGGTAGATCGAAAACGATCAAAAAAGGAAAGATATCAGAACGTTGGATTGGGAGCACGTAGCACAAATGTGAGCTATACAGTGGCCTTGAAATCATCTGAAAAGGTCCTCCTAAAAGTTTGAAGATGAAATCTCTTGAGTTATGATTTGTTTATTGATCACCTGAACAATGCTCGTTGCATGCAAACCACCGATCATTGCAATGAGATAGTCGGGGTGAACCAGCAGCACACCGTGGCTCAGCCGGTTAGGCGTTGGATTACAAAGCAATTGAATTATGGTTCGAATACTGTGGGAACATTACTGCATTATGGCTGACAGTACTGACATTTCTATGTGTTCACCCTACTTGTTTTGAGTTTTAACAGTGTCTCTTGTTTTTTATACCTCTTTTCTTATATCGCAGAGGTAACGTGATATAAACGGAGAACGGTTCACATCAATGTTAGAAACTATGCAATTTCCAAGGTTTCAACAATTGCTAGAATATCAAGAATACCCAGATCCTTCTCCCCCGCATATGCCACAGAAAAACCGTCCTTAATTCGGAGAAACATTTTAGGGGACTTGTTTTGATATATGACGCTGGAAAAAAAGTTCGGACAAAATGAAACTTCGTGGACTTGTTCCTTGATCAATGATCAGTCTTTTTAGAAATAATTGTTGTAAACAGAAGTGGGTTTACCTAAACTACAAAATCCATTGAAGCAACCTAATACTTTAGCGCATGGCTCGAAGACTCAAGTGTTTCGTTATCAATTACAAAATTTTGAGTAGGACAGAACCACTCTTTTAAAAACGCACTTTACAAGAGAACTACTTTTAGTCAGCCTGGCCATTCTGGATTGAATGTAGTTTTCTGGAGCCACTTTGGACGTAGAATCCGAATATGCTCTTCGCAGCTTCTCTGAAAAAAAGGAACCACTCTGAAAAACAGTTACACGCGTTTTTCCAAGCCTCGCAGCAAGGCAAGGGCACCCATCAAGGAATTTTCAGGGTAATTTAGAAAAAAAATTTTCGGATTCGGCTCAAAACTTGTACGTAGGGGTAATTTAGGGTGCGAACACGAATCTAGAGATCGTTTGTCGGAATTCTGAGGTTTACTGTAGATTACGGTAGTTGTCATGCCATAGAAGGCCTAAACCTACTTCAATAACTTGAAAATTGACAAATGAACATCAAATTCGTATTCAGCACCCCGAATCACACCCGTTCAGAAATTTTGAGTCAAATCTGAGTCTTTGACCTAACTACCGTATACCCACCATAATCTGTTGACTCAATGTCATTTTTGGGGGTTCGAAGGTCGAAATTTTTCTTCTTCTTCTTTGCAGCCACAGAGAGGGTTCTGTCATAGGTTCAGAAACTCGGCCACTAGCGTAGGGTTCGTCCACAGATCCATTGTCGTTAATGCAGTCGGTCTCCTCGGGCAATTGAACAGGTGCGAAGTAGTATGCCCTTGACTACCGCAATCAGGACACTCGTCAGGTTTGCTGTTATCAATCCTATGCAAATATGACATAAGCATGGGGGAGTGTCCACAGCGTAACGATGCAAGGGTGCACCTGGCACCCCTGCCAAGTTCCATCTCTGTCTCGATGACCTTCGGAGGTGCGACTCCCAGGATGGAGTTTATGGCAACTCTGCTCAAGTGTTCCTTCACGAATCGGGTATGCTCCGCGCGCAAGAGACGGAGGCGTTCTTGTTGTGCTTCGGTCCATCTCTGCACATCTACTTTCGACGGAGCATCGGCGAAAGGCTTTCTGATACGTCTCTCTCTCACCGGGTTCAGTACTCTTCGCGATGGGTGATTCGGCTGCTTCACGATGTTAATGTACATTTGTTGCGCCTGGAGTTGGCAGTGGTCTTTGACAGGCAATATGCGAGCTTCGGCGTGTAAGTGCTCAATTGGAGAGCTTTTAGAAGAGCCAGTTGCAATTCGCAGAGCACAATTTTGAACGCGCTGCAGCTTGGACCAAGATGAGTCCGACACGATGTGCTGCCAGACTGGCGCAGTATACTCCAAGGCGGGTTGCACAATAGCCTTATACGTGGTCCGGATCGTTTCTTTATTGCATCCCCAGGACGTTCCACCGAGAGCACGCAGGACGTTGAGTCTTTTTTCACTGTGGCTTGCTTCTGCTCAGTGTTCTTATGAAACTTCAACGAAGGATCCAACACGAGTCCAAGTAGTTTGGGGAATCGGGTGGCCTGCAATTGAGTTTCGTCCCATTTCATCATAGCATGGGCACTATGCTCTGCATTATCAGTGGAAAAGACGGTGACGGATGATTTGGAGGCAGAGACTGTGAGTAATTTGCGATCGAAGAAACATTTCAACTCGATCAAGTAGTCATTGATCTTACTGGCGGCTACCTTAATGTCGCGATCTCGGCACAGAATAGTAATATCATCCGCGTATGCAACGACCTTGATGTCTTCAGGAGGAACGGGCAAATCTTCTAGATATAAACTGAAAAGTGCAGGCGATAAAACTCCTCCTTGAAGGACACCAGTGGCGATGGGGATGCTATTGGAAACATGTCCCTGGAATAGCAGATTTGGCCGACGTCCTTTAGTGAAGGCAGTTATCCACCGCTTCTACCAATTATCGGCTTAATGGTAGGCTTCAACAGACTCTCTGATAGTAGGCCAAGATTGACAGTGTCAAATGCCTTTGTTAAGTCGAGGGCCACACCAACAGTACGTTGGGGTTTCATGGCATTGAAGCCGTCCAGAACATAGCTCGCAATTTCCAACAAGGCCGTAGTGGTGGAGTGTAAATTACGGAAACCATGCTGATGCTGCTGCTTGTTGTTGTGTTCGGCCAGCTCCTTCACAACCAGTTTTTCGGCAACTCTGGCAATGGGTGAGAGTACCAATTTCTTTTCGCCCAAACTCCGCCGCAGGAGGTAATTTGGGGCGCTGAACACGAATCTGAGGTCAGTTTCCTGTTTTTTAGCGGATTTCGTCAGGTTAGGGTGCATTGAACGGCATTTTACCTACCGCAACCCAGTGTTTTGGTGGTTTTTGATTTACCCGCAAGGACTGAGTGAAATTTCAAAATCTTAAATTGTTTATTTTTACGTCAAACTCTTTTAGTCAACTCTAGCACGCCCTCTTCTAATCTAAACTCGGATTTCGCAACGGACATCTGCGAAAAAAGTTATAGCCTGTCAAAGTTCGTATTTACCGCCTTTTTTCTATCAAAAACTCGCATTAGTGTTTGAAAAATCCGGAAACGGACCTTATAATTGTGTTCATCGCCCAAAACTACCCCACTGAGCAATATTTGGCTGAAGGCACATTTTCCAAACTTTGCACAGACTGATAGCGTTTTGGACTTTTGCGGACCTCCTTCTGAAAGCGTAACAAAAAAAATGTTGCATATTTCACTCAAAATCATTTCAGGTGGGTTATTTGGGGCGCTGATCACGAATCTGGGGTCTACTAGACGATTTTCCGAGCTTTTCGACTTGATTCGTTCAAAGCTTCCCATCGGGGAAAAAATTTGATAGCAAATCGCGATTTCAGGAGTGCTTTGATAGATATGGCTCAAATTGTTGCTTTCGGGGTTATTTGCAGAGCTAAACACGAATCTGTAATCCTTTATCGATTTTTGATAGATTATGGTGGGTATACGGTAGCTTGGTCAAAGTCTCAGATTTGGCCCAAAATTTCTCTGTGCGTGTTATTTGGGACGCCGAACACGAATTTGAGGTCCATTTTTTGATTCTCGAAATTTTTAAGGTAGGTAAAGCCAGTTAAAAGCATTACGCCTACCGTAACCTACAGTAAACATAAGTCTAGCGACAAACAGACCCCAGATTCGCGTTCAGCGCCCTGAATGACCCCCAGTTGAAAGTTTTGAGCCGAATCCGATCTTTTTTTCAAACACTCTAATAATTGGCTGATACCCTTAACTTTTCACAAAGCTTCAAAAACGCTTATAACTTCGGTCAGAGGTCTCCGTTGCAAAATCCTAACTCAGATTCGGAGACAGCGGACCAGAATTGACCAGAAGAAAACACTCATCATCTTTCAAATGGTGGGGTAGGCCATGCGAGGTTCCCTAGTAAGAAGAACGCCGGATCGTCTCGTACACGCTTCAAGAATATTTCCAAATCCTGCCTGGAATCGGCCACCTGGGCGTAGGCGAAAGTTCTGGACGAATGTGGTTAAAGAGAATTTAAAGTCACTCGGCATCGAAAGACAGTTCAGGCGCGATGTTTCGTTTCGCAGGAAATGGAATAGTGACAGCTGGATGGAATGTGTTCAAATTGTGGCTGAAGACCGTGAAAAATGGACACGACTGACTTCTAGGACGGCACACCTCGGTGAAGATGCGGAATAACCGGGTCAGGCGAAAGCCAACCGATTAAGTCAAAGTCAGTGATGGAGGCTTAGGTGGTCGTGCTTTGTGTTGCTATTCAAATATTATATGGAAGAATACCGATATGTGCGAAACAAGTAATTGAAACTGTAATTGAACATGAACTCACCACATCTGGAGATTCACGCTCGCGGTCATAACTACTGCCTCCGGGATCAAGAGGGTCTGAATAAAATGGCGTAAGATAATCACCAGCATGATGACCTGCCCAATATTTCGTCCAGAATCCGAAGCTGAACCAATTCACAACCCCTTGTTTTCATTTGCAAACCTTATCTCACTGCTTAGTCGCCATATTGGAAAAACCCACTTCAATTCGAAAAATAGGCACAAAAAATCTTGATTTGAGATCCGATTTTTCGTCTGCTGCTTTCAATTGATCAGCGTTTTTCTAGGGGTTTGGGTCTTTTCTAAATTGCTTTCCACTTACATCTGAAAGGCTTGAAATGTCGCTTCTCCCACAGCTGCCTACAGCCATCAGCAAGAAGGTAGTGATTTTTTCGAGCATCCTTCTCATCCTTGTTCGCGTCAAATCTCGCTCTCATGATCACCTTCTGGTAGCGCACCTCCAAGCTGAAATAATATCAGCGTACAGTCAACAAGGACTCAGTCCCTGTGCAGAATGAATTTGAAAAAGGAGCGACTGTGGGCTTATTGAATGTCCGAACAGTCAGATGGTCTTCGTCCGATCAAAAGCAGGATCAGATGATGATGATTCCTCTGATGATCAAGATACTATAAGATAACCTGACTGTCTGATCGCGTGTTCGCTATACTACTAATGGTGCATACGCTACATATCTGTGATTCGTCAACCCGGCCCTCGCCGGAAGTGTATACTATTTCCTCCTCCACACAGTTCACATTTTTTCCGAAAGGGTCAATGCCAAAAATCTGCAAGATGTTTTTGACTTTGTGAATAATGCGAAGTAGGAAGAACCCGCAAAACAATAGCTTCCAAAAAATTGGTGTTTCTCAGGAATCGCAGCATATCCTTGCCGAATACCTGCAAAGCATTCCTGAAAATAATTTCTGTGAGTATTAATAATCTCATAGAGTTTTCAAGAAGCCTCGGATCTTGGAACCAACTCCCCTTCCGAGAGAAGCAATATTTGGTAAAATACTACTGTTACATATACTGTAAACGTAAATGGTTTTGAGGTCGATACGCAAGGTTCATCGAAGACATTTTCAGTAGTTTTATTTCTGAAAATTTAGCTTCCTGGCAAAAGTAGCGATTTCGGAAATACCATTAAGAAGTCAAAAAAGTTTCAAAAACATCTTGAAATATCTTTAAAAAATGATTTGGCGTAAAATAGCCTGGAGTAATAAAAAAGCTAGGAAATGAAGTGAAATAACTAAAAATCCGATTTGGTGGTCAATGACAGACGAGAGATCGGATTTTACGAGCCTCTCCGTTAAACTTATCAAAACAAAATCAAGCGCCCCAGGAAAACTTTTCATTTTTGAAAGCTGTAATAATGGAATCAGTATAGGTCAGCAAGGTGAACGCAACGTTCCAATCCATATCGCGCTTGATTTCTTTTTGATAAGTTTAACGGAGAAGCTTGTAAAATCCGACCCCTCGTCTGTCATTGGCCACCAAATCGTATTTTTAGTTATTTCACTTCTTTTCCTAGCTTTTTTATTAATCACGTCGACTGGTGGCTCCAGATGTTTATTGGGAGAGCCATCCCTCCAAACCGACCAGATATGACAATGAATCCTGTACAACGAAACGCCTCGCCTTAAAAAGGGTGGGGGCGGGGCCATTCGACAGCAGCATGCGCTGCGACGAAATAGTACAGCGACAGACATAGGGTGGCGAGAGTGATTTCCTCGCGTCCCTGCCTCTGCGCCGATTGATCGACGAAACAACAGCTAACGAAATGAACGAACGCAAATAGGCTAGGAGGAAAATATATGGAGAAATAACACGGATAACTGCCAAAATTACGAATGTCAACACACATTAGCACTAGTAGAGGAGCCTAGGGAAGCACTCAGATCTACAATAGTAGCAGTTAGGCACAATAGAACCTACATTACTTCACATGCCCCTCCTCAAAGAAGAGTCGTCCCTGACTCTATAACCCATGCGTATCACGAGATCTTCTGCGGACGTTATTTTTCGTCACACCATCGTTTCCGCGACTGCTGATCCGGTCGAAGCCACCATCCCTACGCCTTCAGTTGCTGCTTTCGATCCCATTCAGGTTACATCGTCCAGTGTGTGGCTCCTTCGATCGTCGCTTCCACTCACGTCCTACACTGCTGTGCCGACAGCCTTTTTCCGGATTTGCAGGTCTGAGCACATCCGAGTTGCTCCCTCAACGCGTCTCTGACATAATCGTTCTGCATGGCCTCTGTCTGTGACAACCATCAGCCTGGTTTTGACAATGGGACACATCGGCCGTTCGCTCATGTTTCATCGCTGCGCAGCAGTTCACTGTGCGCCACTGTTTACTATTTGCGAGCACACGCTTCCTGCGCGACTCAATTCTTGCGTCGCCTCGTGTTGACACAACGTGCCCTGATCAACAGGGTACTTCGTTCTCCCCCTGTTTGGAGACCTTTGCTCCTGCAAAGGTATTAGCGACAGGAGCTTGGACCGCAGAAGCTGCTCGACTGTATATCGCTTTTGCCCAGGCACACCGGACAGTTGCGTTTTGCTGCTGCCTACTACGCTTGTTCTTATTTGCACCGATGACATCGCCTTTGCCACGAGAGATCGTCGCTCTTGCCAACCCTTTCAGGTTGAATCCCAGCTTTCCTAGAGCGTTTGTGCCGAGAACTAGCATTCCGTCGCCTCCTTTCATCACGAAACATGCGATCCTTCGTTTCCTGCCTTGCTCCACTTTTATGGTGAGCCTAACTGCTCCTTTAAACTTCATAGGGTTCCCGATGCATCACACACTGGTGCGCAACCTCGCATTGGAATCTCTTCGACATCATTGTCCAAATCGAAAGAGCTTCTTCCAACATTTCCAGAGGGATGATGCTTACTTGGGAGCCTGTGTCCAACAAAGCTTGTCGCAGGAATCCGAGAATATGTATCTCAGACGACATTTGTCTTCCCACTAACTCGTCCTGTGCTCTGGATGAGCCTACGACTCCACAAATCCACTAGTTCAGCGAAGCCGTGAAGTTCTTCGCTGGTCTTTCCTCTGCTGCCCGGTTGTTACCACTAACCTCACAGTGCGAAGGCCCTCTAGAAGCTCGGCAATTACGGGAAAAATGGCCAGTCTCGCCACAGTTGTAGCACTTCAACGCTTTCGTTGGTTCTTCTTCTTCTTTGCAGCCACATCGAGGGTTTTGTCATAGGTGAAGGAACTGGGCGACCAGTAGTGGATTCGTCCATAGATCCATTGTGGTCAGCGTGGTAGGTCTCGCTGGACAGTGAAATAAATGTGCTGTATCATGGCCGATAATACCGCAGGCCGGACAGACATCAGATTTGCTGCTGTCAATCTTGCTGACGTAGGACATGAGCATTGACGAGTGACCGCAGCGCGACGATGCGAGTGTGCATCTAGCCCTTCTTCCGAGTTGAGTCTCGGATTTGCAGACTGGGGGCGGCACTTCTCCTAGTATAGGATTCACCGCCGCCTTCTCAAGATGACACCGTACGAACTTGGTGTGCTCCTCGCGCAAAAGACGGAGTCGTTCTAGCTGTGAGTCGTGCAATCTTTGCAAGTTAACTTTGCATGGAGCATCGGCAAATGGCATTTTTTTGGCTCTCTCTCAAACGGGATTAAGCACTCTCCATGACGGATGGTTTGGCTGTTTTATAATGTTGATACGGAATTGTTGGGCTTGCAGCTGAAAGTGCTCCTTCACTGGTAGTAAACGTGTTCCGGCATGCAAGTGCTCGACTGGGGAACTCCTGGCACAACCGGTGGCGATGCGAAGAACGGCATTCTGTACTCGTTGCATCTTAATCCAGGAAGATTCTGAAACTAGATGCTGCCAAACCGGTGCGGCGTATTCCATGGCTGGCTGAAGAATCGCCTTATACGTCATGAGTATCGTTTCCTTGCTGCTACCCCATGAGGTACCGCCTAGGGCCCTGAGAACATTGAGTTTGGCTTTAACGACAGCCTGCTTCTGCTCGGTATTTTTATGAAACTTGAGCGACGGATCGAGCACAAGACCGAGCAGTTTTGGAAATCGAGCAGCAGGCAGACGGTCTCCATCCCACTTTACCTCCGGATGAGCTCTGTGCTCGGATGGGTCCGTTGTGAGGACGGAGACTGATGATTTCGATGCGGAGATCTTTAGCATCTTGTCTTCGAAGAACCTCTTCAGCGTCTTCAGGTACTCGTTGATCTTGCTGGCGGCTACCTTTATATCCCGGTCTCGACACATGATTGTTATGTCATCGACGTAGGCGACAGTCTTGATATCCTGTGGTGGTTCAGGCATATCTTCGAGATACAGACTGAAGAGAGCTGGTGATAAAACACCGCCCTGAGGGACTCCAGCTGCCATAGGAATACTGTTGGAGACATGGTTCTGGAACATGACTCTTGCCCGTCGACCTTTGATAAAGGCCGATATCCAGCGCTTTTGCCACGGTGGTATTGACGACTCCAAAACGTTTCTTGACAGGATTCCTAGTTTAACCGTATCGAAAGCCTTGGTCAAATCCAAAGCGACAGCTACAGTTCTCAATGGCTTCAAAGCGTTGAACCCGTCGATTGCATAGCCAGTAATTTCTAGCAACGCAGCAATTGTAGAATGCAGCCTTTTGAACCCATGTTGAAACAATTCTTTCTCGTTGTGCTCTGCTAAATTCTACACAATGAGCTTTTCGGCTACCTTAGCGAAAGGTGACATCAAGCTAATGGGTCGATAACCCTTTACTGACGACCGAGGATTGCCTGGCTTCGGCAACAGGATGACATTGGCTGTCTTCCAGTTTTGGGGAATAATGCATGAGCTGAATGAAGTGTTAATCACATCAACGACGAGTGGGAGAATCTCAGTCGGGAGCTTCTTCAGTACAGCAGGACAAATGCCGTCGGGACCGACAGCTTTGGAGTTCCGCATGTCCTTTATGATCTTCTCTACGTGCGCCACAGTGTACGCATCGGCCGTGCTCATGAGCGGGAGGCGGCACAGCTCTCTAACTGTCACTCTATTCTGCGGACCTCGCCGTGTACTCGTGACAAAGAAGCTTTTTCCAAGAGAGTAGGCGGCTTCCTTACCCGTCTTGAAAACGTTATTATCAAATTCAATGGTAGATACGGTGGCTGGCGAGCTCTTTCCAGATAGCTTCCGTAGTACCTTCCAAGTAGCTGCACTGTCCGCCTTGAAATCCAACTGTCCCGTGAACTTTTCCCATTCTTCTTTCTTGTGCCTGTCCAGATCTTTTCTGATCTCGTCATCGAGTTGAGCAACGACAGGGTCTAGATGGTCGGCTGCTCTCCTGGCATCTCTAGTCCTAATCTTTTGGAGAATTTCTCTGGTGACGTTTGGATAGAACGTCTTAACGCGGCCAACAGGAATAGCCGCCTTCATGGCCCGGCGGATTACATCAGACAGGTGGTGCTCCTTTTGGTGCACATTGCCGTTCCACGGATAATCAGCCGCTAGGCGGAGCGCAACCTCACTGAACAGGCACCAGTCTGCTTGGCCTAAATTGAGATAAGAACGTTGTCGAACACCAGAATAAGGAGCAAGAGAATTTGAGAGATCGATGTGCACAAAGACAGGAATATGATCACTAGACAATGTAGTTGGGGTAGACCATGAGCAGGTGTTTGAAAGGTTGAAAGAGACAAGAGTTATGCCTGGGCTAGAAGATCAGCCATTGGCAGGGGACGAGTGGGCTGATCATCGTTTAGTATGACCAGTTCGCACTCCTCCGCCCAATCCTCGACGTCACTTCCTCTAGCATCAGAGCCAAGAGACGAGCAAAAGGTATGAGCATTAAAATCGCCCGCAAATATAGACGAAGATGATAGGGAGCAGTCGTAAAGCTGCCTAAGGAGTGGAATAGGATTATAGGATGGGGAGCATGAAGTGGTAGGGGGAATATAGATGTTGAAGAGAGAAAGGGGAGTTTCAAGGGGGATATGGACCGGGAGGTACTCGAGAGTACCGTCCGTGGGAGTGTTAGGTATGAGGTGTGAGAGAAGAGTAGATAATACAAAAGTGGAAACTCTTCCGCCAAGATTTGATCTTGGAGCATGGTAAGAAGTATAGCCTGGGATATTGGGATGAGGATTTGCAGGGGATGGAGAGAGCTTGGTTTCTTGAACCATGATCACATCTGGATGGTAAGTACGTGCAAAGAGAGCTCGGAAAGCTTGGCATGAAGGCCGTTGAGATTGATATGTACAATGGAAAGGGGGCGATTTGAGGAAAAGGAATCAGAGTTGGTAGGTGAAGAGCATAAAACACATCGAAAAGAAGGGTTATGATGCCTCACAGAGCAAAGACCCGAACAGGAGAGATGCACCCACCTTTGGCATCCGAAGCACTGGACGCTGGTATGTCTCCAGTTAACATCCTTGCCGCACGTGGCGCATAGGTACTTCTGACCGGGTCCAGGATTCCTCTCCACGCCGGCCCTTAGCAGGAGGATCCGAAGGAGAGCTGCACCTCTCCCATGACAAAAACCCTCTTCGTGGAGGGATGACGTCGGTTTGCACGGGGGTGATCTTCTTTCCTCCACACTGCCACGGCACGAACGTACGACATCTCGGCAGCTCGTTGGTTCTCCACTTGAAGACGCAGCTACAGAACCGTTTGCTGATTCTTGTTAGCGGGACTAGTATGTGTCTGACTTCCTGGTTTTGATTGCGAGAAGCTGCCTTTTCCTACTTTGGCGAGTTTCGGTCGGCTAGGCTGTGCAGCTTGCCGCATTGCTGAAGCGACCTCTCGGCTTCGCTCGCATCGCTGCGCCAATCTTTTCACCATCTAGTATTCACAACCTTCTGGTGCAGTCTCCAGCGTTGAGTATAGCTGCAAGTACTCGGGCAAGCCCGTGAGTTGTGTTGCGAGTTCCACAGCTCGTGTCTTTGACAGCACTTCATCGGTGGCATTCGGATAAGCCGCCCTAGTCAGTCGCTCCAGCTCGATACAGAATCGAGTGACGTCGACATCCTTCTTCAAGCGCTTCAAATGCATGTAGGCCTTCATCTGCTGCGCAGGGCCGCTAGCGCTCAGACTCTTCCGCACACCACTGATAATTCCTTCGAGACTTCCTTCGCGGACATTTCTCGGCAGCGCCTCAGCCACTGTTGTTGGAAATCCATCAAGCTTGGAGAGAAAGAGGTGAACGAGCATGTCATCGTCTAAACCTACCCGAAATACTAAAAGCTGACAACAAAGTCGTCAAACCGTCTTCAATCAAACAACGTTTTTATCCTATCCACCACTTGAGTAGAATCGACATGAAGTAAGCTTACTAGCTCTCTCATGCACTGATCGTCATGCTAAGCTTGTTGTAGCAGCTCCTCCTGAAAACAGCCGGCAGGTCCTCAGAAAGTTTACTTCGCGCGGACTGCAGCAGATTCTCTACCTACCTAAGTTGCCGCAATTCCACTTCCATGATTTTGCACTGTTCGGCAATTGATGTTCCCACTTGTTGCAGGAACCCTTTAGCCACCGTTTTTCGACGGGCTCGGTTCTGGAGTTCTTCCTCAACATTCTCAGGGACACCATTCATGACTGCGATGCATCCATCCATTGCAGTGCTGCACTGTTTCACCATCTCCGTGCACTGATTCACTAAGTTGCCGACCTTATCTGTGCGGTGGTTCATCGCCTCCATGGCGGATAGTTGGTGGAACGTGGTGGGCTTCCCAACCGTACAGCTCCTCACTTTGACGGAGTTTTCCTCAGCTTTACTGCTGGTAGACGTCGATTCGTGCAGACGTTAACCCTCTTTCAGGTAAGGCTTCGGCCTCGAGACACAGCCTTAATCAATACGTAGTCGAGCTCCGGAACGTAGCCAACGCCACGACAAAGTATCCTCAACACCTCGCAGGTATCGATCGACACGCATGCACAACACGCCTTTTCGAGAGACACGTATGTATCTCCGACACCACAGCGTATAGATGTACACACGCCGATCGCTCCGCGAAGGAGAGGTTACTCTGCTTCCTTTACAGGGGCAGGACTACACGCCGTAGCCGTTTGGAAGCGGCCCAAGGGCGGATGGCTGGTCCTCTTCTTCGGTCTCGGTTCTGCCCCCAAATCACGTCGACTGGTGGCTTTAGATGTTTATTGGGAGAGTCATCCCTCCAAACCAACCAGATATGACAATGAAACCTGTACAACGAAACGCTTCGCCTTAAAAAGGGTGGGTGCGAGGTCATTCGGTAGCAGCACGCGCTGCGACGAGATAGTACAGCGACAGACATAGGGTGGCGAGGGAGACGAGAGTGATTTCCTCGCGTCCCTGCCTCTGCGCCGATTGATCGACCAAACAACAGCTAACCAAATGAACGAACGGAAATAGGCTAGGAGGAAAATAAATGGAGAAATAACACGGATAACTGCCGAAATTACGAATGTTAACACACATTAGCACTAGTAGAGAAACCTAGAGAAGCATTCAGATCTACAACAGTAGCAGTTAAGCACAATAGAACCTACAATACTTAACATATTACTCCAGGCTATTTTACGCCAAATCATTATTTAAAGATATTTTTGGAACATTTTTGACTTCTTGATAGATTTCCAAATCGCGACTTTTGCCAGGAAGCTAAATTTTCAAAAATTTCACATATTTTTTTCCGATGGTTTCCTTTCTGACTTATATTTTGCTCCACGATTTCTATTTTGGAATGATGAAACATCTAACAGACGATATTCTCGTATGAGTGCAACTTTTGAAACGTATGACCCACAATCATAAAAAATAGCACTCATTGCCGCATTTTCTGCAACATGTGAAAACTCGATATTATTGATCACTGATATTCGATTTTGCATGATGAGAAGAATTTCCCAAACAAGTGACTTGGAGCAATTAACAATCGAAAATCATTGCGGCATTTTGTGTAACAGGTGAAAAAATCGATATTATTGATTGATATTTATCGATAATGACTGATGAGCGAAATTTCCCAACCAAGGAAACCAATCCCATCAGAAGTCACCACTTCTCGCCGCATTTTGTGCAGAATGCCCGAAAATCGATAATATTGATCCCTGATGATTGATCGATATGATCGATCATTGATCGATGACGTGTCATGAGGAGTACGATTTCTGACAAGTTCAGTACTTACCTTTGACGAACTGTGTTAATTGGCTGCAAACTCAACCACAAACCCTGCTCTCCACAGCCGTAGCATGCCCATGCAGTTTTCGTGCTCCACGGCTAATTTAGTATGTAAACCCACGATTTTCAAGTAATCTTCAAAGTTAAGGTATCAAGTTCAAAATGGAATAGGAGCAACCCGCATCCATTTCCAACCTCCTGTCCAAAAAACGAGCTTCCTAGCTCAATTTTTAGTGTACCCGCAAGATCGTGAACGCCGTCTGAAAAAAAAGGAGATTAACAACAAAAACGAGCGGGTTCAGTTTAATTGCGAGCGTTTCCGGTACGGTTTTACTCTGGAGAGTACTAGGTCATCCATGTAGAGGTTGGATCACATAAGAAATTGTCAGCGCTGCACGGATGAGCAGGCCGTTGCGCCAATTTTTGACGGAGCTACGACCCTCCCCCGTTGACCGAAATTTTGGAAAATTTTTAAATACGATCCCCCTCTCGTGATGAAAAACTGATTTACCTCTTTCAAGTGACAAATTCGGGAAAATTTCAAACTTTTTAGTAATCAAAAACAATTTTCCCATTCCTATTTCATTTCATCTTATGGGGATTTGGAGAAAATCCCCATTTTTCCCCAAAAATTTTACGAGCCCCCCCCAATTATCTTTTTTTTTTCGAAAAATTTCCCAATTTTTTTACGACCCCCGTTGCGCTCAGTCGCAACCGTGCTCAACCCTGCAGCGCAGCGATTTTTTCAAACTTTCAAGCCTGATGTCCTCGAACTCTAGGCGTGATAGCTTAGAAAGAGCAGGGATATGCGGCAATTGCCGTTTGCCGGACAATTTTAGGACTTTTTTGCCGATTGTCGTTTGCCGGAATTTTCGTTATTTCTCCGGAAAAACTCGGCAAAACATTGAAAGAAAATGCCGCCTACGCTCGCGGGTATGTAGGCACTAGAGGTGATCCGATTATCTGTTGTTCGCTTAACCGTTATCCGGGGTTTTGAGTTATCTGGGGTGGTAAATGAGTTTGAAAGCGAAGGGGTGGACCAGACATTGCTGAAACTACGCACTCGCATGCCACGCTATGAGCCACCAGATACGCATAGTGAAAAAATTCTAGCAACAGAAGTTCATTCTGTGTTTTTTTTAGAAAAAATAGTGATTTGGAAAGAATCTCTGAAGATTTTTTGAACTTTTTTCAGCTCGCGGTAAGTTCGCGCGAACTGTAACTTAACGCGAGCTTTTTATTTGACGATTTTTAGGAAAGGGACCACACATTGCTGAAACTACGCTCTCGCATGCCACGTTATGAGCCACCAGATACGAATAGTGTAAACCCCCCCCCCCCTAAAATGGTTCATTCTGTCTTTTTTGGGAAAACATTAGGAATAAAAAAAAATTCTGAACATTTTTTGAACTTCTTTCAGCTCGAAGAAGTTTGCGCAAAACTGCAACTTAAGGCGAGCTGACAGAGAAATTGGAAGTAGTGTAAGAATGAGGAAAAAGATGGATAGCTTTCAAAAAAGTCCTCCGGAGAACTTTTTCGAATGCTATCCATCCTTTTCTTTATTCAAACATATACAATTTCCATTTTCTCTGTCAGCTCGCGTTAAGTTGCAGTTTCGCGCAAACTTAACGCGTGATCACCACCCAGTTGTATTATGACTCATTTCATAAGGGTTACTCGCAGTCGGTTCTATTTTTGTCCGGGCACAGCCACCACAGCGGGGCTGCAGCGACACCACCGCCGAGCCGCAGCGGCACCACAGCGGAGCTGCGGCGGCACCACAGCGGAGCTGCGGCGGCACTACCTCTGAGCCGCAGCGGCACTATCGCGGGACCGCCACGACATCGCCGCTGCGACTCCGCAATAAAGCCGCTTCGGTGTCTGTAAGAGCCGAAGCAGCTTCCTCGCGAAGCCGCAGCGGCGATTTCTTTAATTTTACAATTTGAAATTGCGTCTTTTATGTAACTCTCCTAATGCATCGTTCGATAGTAATCTCATTCTTGATCGTTCTCCTGTTAACACTGATGTTGAGCATCATCCCCGTTCTGCGATTTCTGTTTGTACTCAAACAGAGGCATCTAATCAAGCCCGGGATCTGTCCGTTTGTGATCAAAAAGAAATGTCTCGATCTATTGTGATAGCTGGAATTCCTGAACGTGTTCATCAGACTTCGTCAGTGTGTGTTGACTATGACTATGAGTGTATTAAACGCCTTTTTGATTTTTTGAACGTTCCGTGTAAACCTATCAATGTATATCGCCTAGGTCGCCCTCTCTATTATAGGCCGCGTCTTTTGAAAGTGATACTGCCGTCATCCTACTTTAGGGATTTGGCCATTAAATGCGCCCCAAAACTTAAGGGCTCGCCCTTTGGGGGCACATTTATTCGTCCCTCCCTACCTAAAAGTGAGAGGGGCAGGCCTCGCAACCCTGGAGTAGGTAAACGGCAGGATTCCTTCCTTCCTCATCGTACGTCTGTCAATAATGCAATTCATACTACCATCAAGCCGCCCACAATTCCAGCTAATCATCATTCTTTTTCCAATACTGCTCTTGGTAATTATCCTCGTGTCTCACTTTCTATCGTTGATAATTGTAGTCCAGTTTCAAATCCTGCTCCCGATAATTGTAATCCTAGTATTCCTCAACCTAGTCGTTTTAGTTTGGAAAACCTCCAACCAGTTGTTATTCCTAGTGATCAATCACCATCTGTTGTCTTCGATATGTCTATTCATGTTGTGTCGGAGAATACTAGTCCATCTTTAAACGAGTAGAAATTCCTCGGTTGCCTGATCAATATTCTGAAACTATTGATGTGCTTGAAACTGGCTCTCCCTCTCGTTTGGATTTTGAACAAGTTAACTCTGCGCGTTCACTGGGTACTGGCTCACCATGCATTTCGACTAATATTCGCTCCCTCCCCAAAAATGTGGGGTTTGTTGTTTTTCTTACAAAACAGCATCAGTTCAGTGTCATTGCACTCACAGAGACGTGGCTTACGCACAACATAACTGACGCCTCTCTAGTGGGTGAGTGTTCTGCCATTTACGACCTGCTCAGATGTGATCGAAAACATAAAAAAGGTGGTGGTGTAGCATTCATGGTTAAAAAGGCTCTTTTTCCCAGGCTCATATTCACCAACTCGGTCCCTGATGGTTATGAAATCATTTGTATTGAAGTCAGCTCTGGCGAGATGGTTATTCGTTTGCTTTTGGTCTATAGGACTCTATCGTGCACCTCTGCGGCCTTTGGTCTATTGATTGAAACATTGAGTGATCTTGTATCCTGCAACTATCCTTGCATTCTTACAGGCGATTTTAACCTTCCTAACGTTGACTGGGCCCAACCTAATGTGTCTAGTGCCATTGGAGCTAATCTTTTCGACCTAGTTGGGCTTTGTCGTGACTATAATTTTTCCCAACTGGTAACTGCAGAAACCCATGGTAATAACATCCTGGATTTGCTCCTAACTAATAACGTCGATCTTGTGGACAATATTAGAGTATGTGATCCTGTAGGGACTAGTGATCATGCTACAATTCATTTTGAGCTCAATTTTGCCACCCCTTTTAGTGATTTTAAAGTCCTCAGAAGAGACTTCAAAAATGCTAATTTTCCCGCAATCTTTGACTACTTAAATGGTGTTGATTGGTACTGGGCGTTTAACACTGCTGACTCGGTCAATGCTAAGTATGAAATGTTTATTTCTATTTTGCAGCACTGCATCCATCTTTTTGTACCACTCATAGAAGTTTCGAACAGCACGGGCCATCTTCCGGAACATTTGCAGCGCCTGGCGCATAAAAAATCTCACGCATGGGATCGGGCCAGATTTACTAATACAGCAGACGATTGGGATGTTTACAGGGTTGTGTGTCATAGATTTGATAAGCAATTGAAAAAGTTTAACAGAAATATGGAAAAGAGGATCATTGAATCAGGTAAAAAGAATGCTTTTTATAGGCTTTTGAATTCTAGATTGAGAAACAAACCGCGATTGGGACCTATTGTGTATGAGGGGTCCACAATAACAGACGATAAGGAGAGGTCACAAATCTTCGCATCTGTTTTTGAAAAGGCTTTTTGCGAGGACGACGGGCCTAGTGCCCCTCTGACGTTAACCCAAGAATTCAGTGCAGTGGATGATTCCGTCTGGTTTTATCCAGAGGATGTTCACAAGTTCCTTTCTAGCTGGCCTAATTCATTTTCCGATACACCAGACCATTTGCCTTTGAAATTCATTAAATATGTAGCCCACATCATAGTTGGACCGCTTACATACATTTTTAATCTTTCTTTCATGCGAGCAGAGGTTCCGGATAGATGGCGTATCGCCTTTGTCACTCCTATCCCGAAAAAACCGCCTCATACTAGCCCTGAAAACTTTAGGCCAGTAAGTATTACCTCGCTCTTCGGTAGGTTGTTTGAGAAGATCCTTAAGGTGAGAATTTGTAAGCATTTGGAGGACCACTCGATAATTTCTGAATCTCAACATGGTTTCCAGAAGAAAAAGTCGACGGTGACAGCCATGTTGCAATCACTTAATGAATGGACCTCACATGTGGATGAGGGAGAAGAGGTTGATGTTATCTATGTTGACTTTTCCAAGGCTTTCGACAGGGTCTCCCACTCCAAACTCATGTCCAAGCTCGCCCAAGTTGGTATTCATCCTAGAATAATAGCATGGATAAGAGCCTTTTTAAGCAATAGGTCCTTTGTTGTTCGAGTTAATTCAACTTTTTCCGATCCTAAACCCATTTGCAGTGGCGTACCTCAGGGGGGAGTTCTATCCCCAATTCTATTTAATATATTTACTTATGAACTACCACGACTAGTTACTTGTGGTCAGGTTAAATGCTCTGCTTTTGCTGATGATTTCAAAATTTTCTCTCCTATTCAGACAGTAAGTGACAGGGAATACTTGCAAATGGCGTTGTGTAAGATTGTAAATTGGTCTAGAGACTGGAGTATGATGCTTTCAAGTGAAAAAACTAAAGTTTTGCACATCGGAAGCAATAGTGCAGGTTCTGTTTATACCATTGGTGGTCAACAGCTCCAGGTTGTCGATGAATGGATTTGGGTTTTTTGGTACGTAGCGATCTCACTTTTGATGCTCACTGTGCCAAAGCCGTGTCTAGAGCAACTAAGGTTATGTATAGCATGTTCAGAGCTCTATCCAGTAACAGCGAAAAGGTGCTACTTAAAGCTTATAAAACCTATGTAAGACCTCACCTTGAGTATGGAACTGTGATCTCCAACCCTCACAAGGTTTCGACCACTGTTGCGCTGGAGAAACTTCAAAACAGCTTCACACGCAAGGTGATGATGAGGGTCAACGGACTCAATTATAATCAAATGCCCTGCAGCATTGATAGGAACAAGAAGCTACAGATAGACTCGCTGGCCTGCAGAAGGAAAAAATTCGATATTTTGATGGTTTACAAGATCTTGTATGGCTATGTTGGACTCAAGGCAAATGAATTCCTTCAACTAAGGGCATCTACCACAAGAGGTAGCAGTTTTAAGCTTGTTCGTAACAGAGCCAAGAAAAGTCTGAGGCACCATTTCTTTGTTAATAGAGCCGGGAGCGAGTTTGAAAAGCTACTCAAAAGGTGCAGTCTCCCTACAACCCTACCTGCGTTTAAACGTCTCTTGGATCAGTACTTGATGACTGTGGATGTCTGAGCCGGTTTCTAGCCTTTTACTATTGTATAGGTTTTACGTTCTATTTATTCATTATTTGCTGCATTTGTTCTGTGTAAATTAACTAAGCAGGCTAGACCTGTAATAAACATATACATATACAATTTCCATGAGGTCCCACATGTCTTCTTTTTGTTCATCTGATGCCTTGAATTGGAACTACTCCCTTGTATTGATATTATTAGAAGGGAGCACTGTGAGCTCCAGGCCCAACAATTTTTCCTCGATATTGTCAAACAACCGAATCATCCCACTTGGAGAGTGCTAAACCCCGTCAGAGAGAGAGGCGTCAAAAAGCCATCCGCCGATGCTCCCAGCAAAGTCAATCTGCAAAGATGGCACGAATCACAGCAAGAACGACTCCGTCTATTGCGCGAGGAGCATACTCAGTTCGTACGGTGCCATCTGGAAAAGGCGGTCATTAATCCCATATTGGGGGTAGTGCCGCCCCAAGTCTGCACATCCGAGGCTGAACTCGGAAGAAGGGCCAGGTGCACCCTGGCATCGCTGCGCTGTAGTCATTCTACCATGCTTATGTCCTAGGTCAGCAAAATAGACGCCAGCAAATCAGATGTTTGCCCGGACTGTGGCTGCCTCGGCCATGATACTGCACACCTTTTCAAGTGTCCGGAGAGACCCACCACGCTGACCGTAATGGACTTATGGACGAATCCGTTACTGGTCGCCCAGTTTCTCAACCTATGACAAAACCCTCAATGTGGCTGCAAAGAAGAAGAAGAAGAAGATATTATTAGAATGTTAACATAACCTCTGGTTCCGGGCCTGATTTAGTGTGTGCAATTGCGGACTTGCGCCGTGGAGGCGCGACGCATCGCTTTCGTACGAGCTTCCGCGCCCGCCCCTCATCAGCTGATATTGTGAGCGTTTTTCAACATTTTCAAAATTTTTTCTAGTTCCTTGATCGTACGAAAGCGATGCGTCGCGCCCCCACGACGCAAGTCCGCAATTGCACACACTAAATCAGGCCCAGAACCAGAGGATAAATATTGGAAAAAAGGAGAAAAAAAGAGCGGCACATGTGAATAACTTTTGGGTCAATCCAAGGGATGAGGATTTTGTCGTTTGCCGGCAGTTTTCGGGATTTTCTTGCCGATTGCCGTTTGCCGAAATCTCAAAATCGTTTGCTGCACATCCCTGCTCCTGACTCTCCTGATTTTGCAAGGCAAGGAAAACCTCGGGTTGGTGAGAACTTTGTGGAAAGTGAAAAACCACGGTGTATACATAGATATCGTTTGTTTCTTATGCAATGAACTACTTCGCAAATTTTTCTTGGGTGGAGCCATGAATGGTATCCTCACAAACAAGAATTCCCATGATTTCTATTTTCGCGGAGAAATTTTTCAAGGGAATTTTGCTGCCGAGATGTCGTACGTTCGTGCCGTGGCAGTGTGGAGGAAAGAAGATCGCCTCCGTGCAAACCGACGTCATCCCCTCCACAAAGAGGGTTTTTGTCATGGGAGAGGTGCTGGCCGGCCGCAGCTCTCCTTCGGATTCTCCTGCAAAGGGCCGGCGTGGAGAGGAATCCTGGACCCGCTCAGAAGTACCTATGCGCCACGTGCGGCGAGGATGTTAACTGGAGACATACCAGCGTCCAGTGCTTCGGATGCCAAAGGTGGGTGCATCTCTCCTGTTGGGGTCTCAGTTCTGTGAGGCATCATAACTCATCTTTTCGTTGTGTATTATGCTCCTCACCTTCCATCTCAGATTCCTCTATCTCAAATCGCCCCCTTTCCATTGTGCATATCAATCTAAACGGCCTTCGTGCCAAGCTTTCTGAACTCTCTCTCTCTTCGCACGTACTTACCATCCAGACGTGATCATGGTTCAAAAAACCAAGCACTCTCCATCCCCTACCTATCCTCATCCCAATATCCCAGGCTATACTTCTTACCATGCTCCAAGGTCATCTCTCGGCGGAGGGGTTTCTACATTCGTTCTATCCTCACTTCCCTCACACCTCATTCCCAGCACCCCCACGGACGGTACTCTCGAGTACCTCCCAATCCATCCCCCCCCCCTAAAAACGCCCTCTTCTCTTTTCAACATATAAATTCCTCCTACAACTTCATGCCCTTCATCTTACAATCCTATCCCACTTCTCAAGCAGCTGAGCGACTGCTCCCTCTCATCCTCGGTCGTTTTCGCGGGTGATTTCCACGCTCACACCTTTTGCTCGTCTCTCGGTCCTGATGTTAGAGGAAATAACGTCGAAGAATGGGCAGATGAGTGCGACCTGGTCATTTTAAACGATGATCAGCCCACTCGTCTCCCTGCCAACGGCCGATCTTCTAGCCCAGACATATCTCTTGTCTCGTCCAACCTTTCTAGCTGCTGCTCATGGTCTACATCGACTACTCTGCCAAGTGACCACCTTCCTGTCTTTGTCCACATCGATCTATCCAATTCTCTCGCCCCCTTTTCTGGTGTTCGCCAACGTTCTTATCTTAATTTAGGCCGAGCAGACTGGCGCCTGTTCAGTGAAGTTGCGCTTCGCCTATCGGCAGATTACCCGTGAAATGGAAGCGTGCACCAGAAAGAGTGCCATTTATCTAACGCAATCCGCAAGGCCATGAATGCGGCTATTCCTATCGGTCGCGTCAAGACGTTCTATCCAAATGTCAACAGGGACATCCTCGACAAAATTAGAACGAGAGATGCGAGGAGAGCGGTTGATCACCTGGACCCCGTGGTTGCTGAGCTTGACAGTGAGATCAAAGAGGATTTGGACAGACACATGAAAGAAGAGTGGGAGAATTTCACCGGGCAGTTGGACTTCAAGACGGACAGTGCAGCTACTTGGAAGGTTTTACGGAAGCTTTCGGGTAAAAGCTCACCCGCCACCGTCTCCACAATCGAATTCGACAACGGTGTATTCAAATCAGGAAAGGAAGCCGCTTATGCGCTCGGAAAGGGTTTCTTCATCACCAGTGCTAAACGAGGTCCGCAGAATAGAGTGACTGTAAGAGAGCTGTGCCGCCTCCCGCTTATGAGCACGGCCGAAGCGTTTACTACGACGCAAGTTGAGAAGATTATAAAGGCAATGCGGAACTCTGGAGCTATTGGTCCTGATGGGATATGTCCTGCTGTCTTGAAGAAGATACCCACTGACCTACTACCGCTTCTCACTGATGTGATAAACACCTCGTTCAGGTCGTGTACTATCCCGCAGAATTGGAAGACGGCAAACGTCGTTCCGCTGCCCAAGCCTGGCAAACCCCAAGCTTCAGTCAAGGGATATCGGCCCATCAGCTTGTCTTCTTTTGCTAAAGTAGCTGAAAAGCTGATCGTCAAGGACCTGGCTGAGCATAACGAGAGACAGGTGTTTCAGCATGGATTCAGAAAAAATGCATTCCACCACTACAGCTTTGTTAGAAATTACTAGCTATGCAATTGATGGTTTCAACGCCTATAAGCCGCAGAGAACTGTAACAGTTGCCTTGAATCTCACCAAGGCTTTCGACAGTGAATCTTGGCATCTTATCAAACAACTTACTGGAGTCATCAATCCCGCCATGGCAAAAGCGCTGGATAGCTGCATTCACTAAGGCAAGACGGGCTAGAGTGATGTTCCAGAATCATGTCTCAAACAGCATTCCGATTGCAGCTGGAGTCCCACAGGGCGTCGTATTGTCGCCTGCTCTCTTCAGTCTGTACCACGAAGATATGTCCGCCCCTCCCCAAGATATCAAGGTGGTCGCTTACGCTGATGATATGACTGTCTTGTGTCGTGATATAAATGTGGCCGCCGCAAAGATTAACGGGTACTTGACCACACTGAAAAGCTTCTTCGACCGCAAAATGCTGAAGATTTCTGCGTCAAAGTCATCGGTATCCGTACTCACAACGGACCCATTTGAACACAGCGCACATCCGCATGTCGTATGAAATGGAGATCGTTTGCATGCCGCCCGCTTCCCAAAACTTCTCGGACTCTGCTCGATACATCGCTCAAGTTCCATAAGAACACGGAACAGAAGCAGGCTATCGTTAAAGCGAAGCTTAACTTGCTTAGAGCCCTGGGCGGTACATCATGGGGTAGTAGCAAAGAAACCATTATTACAGCGCATAAGGCGATTCTCCAGCCTGCACTAGAATACGGCGCACCAGTTTGGCAGCATCTAGTTTCGGAATCCTCTTGGACTAAGATGCAACGCATACAGAATGCGGCTCTTCTAATCGCCACCGGATGTGCAAGAAGTTCCCCGGTAGATCACTTGCATGCTGAGACCCGCTTATTACCAGTAAGGGAGCACTGTGAGCTCCAGGCCCAACAATTTTTCATCAACATTGCCAAACAACCAAATCACCCCTCTTGGAGCGTGCTAAACCCCGTCAGAGAAAGAGAGATCAGAAAGCCATTCGCCGATGCTCCCAGCAAAGTCAATCTGCAAAGATGGCACGACTCACAGCAAGAACGACTCCGTCTATTGCGCGAGGAGCATACTCAGTTCGTACGGTGCCATCTGGAAAAGGCGGTCATTAATCCCATATTGGGGGTAGTGCCGCCCCAAGTCTGCACATCCGAGGCTCAACTCGTAAGAAGGGCCAGGAGCCCCCTGGCATCGCTGCGCTGCGGTCATTCTACCATGCTTATGTCGTACGCCAGCAAAATTGACAGCAGCAAATCAGATGTCTGCCCGTACTGTGGCTGCCTCGGCCATGATACTGCACACCTTTTCAAATGTCCGGAGAGACCCACCACGCTGACCGTAATGGACTTATGGACGAATCCGTTACTGGTCGCCCAGTTTCTCAAGCTATGACAAAACCTCAATGTGGCTGCAAAGAAGAAGAAGAAGAAGGGACTTTTTTATAGTGCCTGCTCTACTCACAAGGCTCACGGAAAAATTTCTACAAAATCAACTAGAAGTATTCAAACTACGGAGCGTCGCTGTGAATCACACTGTTTAGGTGTGATCCACATGCCTTTGCCAATTTATTCTTCTGCCTCTACTGCCTGATTCCACTCATTCGGCAAAGAAAACCCTGGGCTCCGAGTTTTGGAAAATCAAGCATTCGCGATAAAGCGAGAAGATGTTTAATTCAAAAAAGATTATTTCATTCTTAAATATCGAAAAGTCGTATTCAAATAAATCGAAGAGCGCTGTAGTGTTGACTGCAGTTTAAAAAACTTGTAGTAAATAAAGCTTCTCCAAGGAATATTGGAATGGCAAAGCTCTTCATCTAAAAACTCCTCCAGCACAGTTCAGAATGCTGTTCGTATTCTCCGAGGAACTTTTTCGAAAACCTCCTGCTTCAGTGGGGAAGGAGGGGATAGAAAAGCTAATCGATACTGTTGTGATATAGTAGTGTATCACAAGTAGATGCACGTATCACACCGTATCGGTATCATTGCCCTGAAGCCCTATAAATACCGCTACCTTGTTCTAGTGATGCTCAGTGCTCAGTTCAGTCTTCGACTTCACCAGCCTCGACAGCAACTCGACTGCCTCCTGGACTCGACTGAAGACCACCGTTCCTGCGCTGCTCACCGACTCGACGCCACGCCATCGACGACGTCGACATCAAGCAGGACAAAACTCGCCTCACCCTTTGCTGTACACTGCCACGTGTTGTGGCCACCTACTGTTTCCCAATAAAGGTGTACGCCACATTGTGTCCACAGAGCAACAGTTGGCGATCAGGTAAAAAAATCGATCGACTGGTGATCGATACGGAGCAAGAAGCTAGCCAGGCTCTGTAATCTGGAAACTTGCTGACACGATCGATTGGTGGTCGTACGCCAAAGTGCTTGGAAACAGTTGAGAGAGCTCGCGTTCGAGACGCTTGAGCAGTACTTGTGAGCGAGCAATGGACTCTGAAATTCAGAAGCTCCTTGAGCAGAATGCTCAGCAAATCGCGCTGATGCAAGAGATGGTTAAAATGATGACCATGAAAAATGAGGTGAACCTAAAAAATGAATAGTTATCAGCTCCTTCGACTTTGATATCGGAGTTGAACAGTCGGTTAGCCATGTTTGCGTTTGATCCCGAGACTGATCAGTGTTTCTATCGGTGGTATGCCAGACATGAGGACATCATAATGAAAGATGGTGCCCCCCTTGCAGAAGATGCGAGGTCGCGATTACTGATTGGGAAGTTGGATAATGATGCGTTTGAACGGTACAAGCGACAAATCCTTCCCAGATTACCAACCGATGTTCAAGACATCGAGATGATAGCAATTCTCAGGGACATGTTCGATGTCAGGAAATCAGTATTCACAGCCCGTTACCAATGTTTCAAGATAGAGAAACGGGATTCGGAAGATTTCATGGAGTACACCGGTCGGGTGAATGAAATGTGTGAATACGCGAGTTTCGGTGAGCTAGACACAGAGGGTTTGAAGTCTTTGTTGTGGATTTACGGTCTGAAATCCAACAAAGATCGAGAAATTAGACCGCGATTGCTTGCCTTCTTGGATAAGGAAGCAAAAGAAAATCGAAGACCAAGCTCGCATGAGATGTATAAAGAGTGTGATCGAATAGTGACGTTGTTGAACACGTCAAAGATGATGGAAAGCGATTCACACGAAGTGAGAAAAGTTGAAACCGAGCCAAAAAGGGAAGACCGCATTATCGAATGCTGGAACTGTGGTAGGACTTGTCACACAAGTCGAGAGTGCCGAAGCAAGGTGTGGACTTGCAACTCATGCAAAGGTAAAGGGCACAAAGAGAAGTATTGTGAGAGAGCATCACAATACAGTAAAAGATTCAGGTCGAGGGCCGAAAGAAAACGTCACAAGAAGCGCTGCGGGCGAGTAGTTTTCGCAGGAAGAGCTGAGGCTGACGTGAATGCAGTTCGGCATTACGTCAACATAGCAGTCAACGGGCACAAAGTTGAGTTTCAATTGGACACTGGCTCAGACATTACATTGTTGAATGTAGATACGTGGAACAAAATGGGCAGACCGAAACTCACTCGCACTAGTTTGGTCATCAAGGACGCTAGTGGAAACCAGATGAAGGTTTTTGGTGAACTGAAATGTCAGTTCAAACTCAAAGGTGCCGTTGGTGAGGGAGGTTGTTACGTTACCCCTCACAAGAGCCTAGTAGGTCTCAATTGGATACGTCAGAACGCTGATATGGCATATCATATGGAGAAAATGGTAGCTCACGTGAGTTCCAATGATGATGCCAAGCTGATATCGGAACTGAAACAAAATTTTGAAGCTGTGTTTCAAGAAGGCCTGGGCACGTGCACCAAAGAAAAGGCAGAGCTGAAGCTGCTGCAAGGTGCGAAGCCTATTTTCCGAATGAAATGACCTGTTGCACATGCGTCGCTAGAGACTGTCGAAAAGGAAATTGAACGCCTTGTAGAGATGGAAGTTATTGAACCAATATCTCACAGCGAGTGGGCGGCTCCAATTGTTTGCGTACGCAAAGCGAAGGGCAAGACAAGAGTCTGTGCCGATTTTTCGGCTGGTCTGAACAGATCGTTGGAGATTTACGAGTACCCCATTCCAATTCCGGAGGATATATTCGCCTCGCTGAATGGTGGAACAGTTTTCTCGCAGATCGATTTTTCTGATGCGTATCTCCAAGTTGAGTTGACAGATGAGGCCAGGCAAATGGTCGTCATAAACACGCACAAAGGTCTATATCGATACAAACGTTTGCCGTTTGGTATCAAGACAGCACCAGGCATTTTCCAAAGCATCATGAATAAAATGATAGCAGGCCTAGATGGAGTAGCCGCTTATTTGGATGATATTGTGGTGGTCGGAAAGACACCAGAATTGCACAAGAAGAATCTCCTCGCTTTGTTTGAACGCATAGCGGAGTACGGATTTCGAGTGAGACTGGAGAAGTGCTCGTTCGCTAAATCAGAGATTCACTTCCTTGGATTCATTGTTTGATAAGGAAGGTCGTCGCAGGGTTGGGCAGGATTGCGACCGGTCACAACGGGGTCGTAAAGATTTCGGAAATTTTTCGAAAAAATACGAAAATTCTGGGGGGAAGATCGTGAAATTTTCGGGAAAAAAATGGGGTTTATCTCCGGACCACTCGGAAAGGTAGCCATTTCTCCATTCCATGGAGTGGGGGCTCGTAAAAAATTTGGTCACCAAGGGGGGTCGTAAAATTTTTGTCACCGGTCGCAACGGCCTGCTAAACCCTGGGTCGTCGTCCAAATCCTGAGAAGGTTGCTGCCATTGTCAGGATGCCAGCCCCGGAGAATGTGGCACAACTACGCGCATTTTTAGGCATGGTCACGTACTATTCGGCTTTCCTTCCCAACATGAAAGAGTTGCGTGGACCGTTAGATGCTTTGTTGAAAAAAGATGTCAAGTGGACATGGAAGCAAACACACGAAACAGCGTTCGTGAAATTGAAGAAAATGTTGGTGTCAGATTTGAACTTGACACATTACGACCCTAAGAAAAAACTGATCGTAGCGGCAGATGCGTGCGATTATGGAATAGGGTATGTGATCTCGCATAGAATGCCAGACGGAACAGAAAAGCCGATTGCCCACGGCTCGAGATCACTGACTTCTGCAGAGAAGAAATATTCCCAAATCGAAAAGGAAGCTTTGGGGCTTGTCGAGGCAATCAAAAAGTTCCACAAGTATGTGTACGGGAGGCATTTCACGCTCCGTACTGACCACAAGCCGTTACTGGCCATATTCGGCAGCAAGAAGGGCGTACCGGTCCATTCAGCCAACCGCTTGATGCGTTGGGCAACAAGGCTGATAGGCTATGCTTTTGAAATCGAATACATCAAGACGGATTCGTTTGGACAGGCTGATGGATTATCGAGATTGATCCAAAGGCATCCCCTAGTGGAGGAGGATTGCGTTGTCGCCTCAGTGGAGAGGGACGTGAAACTAGTGCTCGCAGTTGCTGTACGCAGATTGCCCCTGACAGCAGAGATGATTCGTGAGCACACTGAAAAGGATGTTCTGTTGCGAAAGCTGAAGAGTTTTATCGATACTGGAAAATGGCAACAAGTTATGAAATCTGGCTTTAAGCAGTTTTACAATAAGCGTGAATCGTTATCGATAGTGCAAGGCTGCGTGATGGCAAACGATAGGGCTGTTGTGCCGGAGACGCTGAGAAAGGAAGTTCTCAAAGAGCTGCACTGTGGTCATCCTGGAATGGTCAGGAAGAAAGGACTAGCGAGAAGCTACGTCTATTGGCCAAATATCGATGGAGACTGTGAAAAGGATGTAAAAAGTTGTGCTGACTGCCAACTACAGTCAAAATCTCCGACGAAGGTACCTCTGAGAACATGGAAGACGCCAGAAAGCGCATGGGAGCGCATTCATGTCGATTTCGCTGGCCCAATGAATGGAGTGTATTATATGGTCGTTGTCAACGCTTTGAGTAAATGGCCGGAGATGTTTGAAATGAAAAACGTTACAGCTAACACAACGGTGAAGCTGTTAAAAGAGCTATTCGCACGATACGGAAACTCAAAGACGCTTGTAAGCGATAATGGGACGCAATTCACATCGGAGCTATTCAAGCAGATGTGCGAAGAACGGGGTGTCACGCACGTAAGATCACCACCGTATCATCCCCAGTCCAACGGTCAGGCAGAAAGATTCGTTGACATCCTTAAGAGAGGGATGAAAAAGCTAAAAGGGGAGGGGAGCTCGCCCGCTCGCCCAGACATTGACGGTCTGAATACGGTATTGTTGGCGTACCGAACAACGCCGAAATCTGTGCTGCAAGGGATGAGCCCTGCTGAAGTTTTCATGGGAAGAAAACTTAGAACACGGTTGAGCATGTTAAAGCCGTCAGAAATGCAGACAGAAACAGATACTGCCGCTGACCAGAGACGAAGAACTGAGGAACAGTTCAACCGAAGGCATGGAGCAAAATGCAGAGACTTCCCCGTCGGAGACACTTCAAAGTTTGATTGGATTCAAGGGACAGTTACTAAGAGAACAGGAAAAGTCATTTATGAGGTAAACATCGGAGGAAAACTGGTCCGTAAGATTGCAAATCAAATGCGAGGCAGCATATGGATCCCGATGCATGAGGATAATCATTCACGAGATTTGTTACTGGACTTGTTCGAAACTGATCCCGTCAGTACTGAAAGCGTACCAGATTACGCAACCAATGATGACTTGGTTGATTGTACTCGTGAGGCCTCTGATGCCGGTGTGGAACAAAACAGAGAACAACCGGAGCGACAAAAAGGGTCGAATGGTGACCAAGGTAAAGTTCGGCGTCGTGCAACGGTTTATTTTGCGCCAGAGTCGATCCGAAAATCTACGCGACAACGTCGCAAGCCACAACGATACGAGCTATGAATGGCTATCACCTGGCTTGGCATTGTTTTGTTCCGTTAAATGTTCCTCTACACTGTAGCGTACCTCTTAAAAGGGGAGGTGTTGTGATATAGTAGTGCATCACAAGTAGATGCACGTATCACATCGTATCGGTATCATTGCCCTGAAGCCCTATAAATACCGCTACCTTGTTCTAGTGATGCCTAGTGCTCAGTTCAGTCTTCGACTTCACCAGCCTCGACAGCAACTCGACTGCCTCCTGGACTCGACTGAAGACCACCGTTCCTGCACTGCTCACCGACTCGACGTCACGCCATCGACGACGTCGACATCAAGCAGGACAAGACTCGCCTCACCCGTTGCTGTACACTGCCACGTGTTGCGGCCATCTACTGTTTCCCAATAAAGGTGTACGCCACATTGTGTCCACAGAATACAACAGATAGAACGAAAGGTGGTGAGTGAAACTGCTCTGACAGCCTTCGTTAGCGAAGGCGTTTAGCATCGCGTTGATCGAAAACAACACATACAAACGCCGTCAAGAACGGTTGAGTGAACGGGATGCTAAACGACTGATGACGTCACAGAAGGGACGGGGCAACCTTCCGACGGCGAACGCAATGCTCCCCGCTTTGCGAAACGGGTCACCGAACGGGATGCTAAACCAGGAGACAAAATTGATAACGCCATACACGCCACGTGTGCCCCTCCTACTCCTATGCCAACCGCTATACACTCACCTGGACCCTAGCCAAGTCTGCACTTTCTGTGCTCTCAGAAATCAATCAATTCTACGAATGCTCTGCTTCTTGCCTGCTCCCAGGATAGTGTGAGATAATACTAGAAAAGTAAATGGAAACTCACTGGTGTTATCCATGCAGCTAGAAAGTAACAGGCCTAGCGGTGAACGTTGAGGGCCGGATTGATTGATTAAAGGGCGAGTGCGATTGGAGCACGGAATGTACGGTAATAGAAACGGCGGGAATAAATTGTCAACGAGGCCCAAATTCGTCGACGAGAGAGGAGTTCCTTTTTCTGTCGTGGCTCCGGATCGGTTTGTCCTCGGTCCGTTAATTTTCCGAGAGGGGGAATAGCTCGCTCTGCTCGCTCATTGTCCTTTGCGTGCGTTTGCAGGATTCGGGTCCTTTCTGGTTCCGTGTCTTCCGTCTATTACTGTTCCTGGGAGTGTTGGGATTAGCCTGTAACATTGCATTGATTGCAGTGTTCGCTCTCGGTGAGTCCAGTAGTGGTTTTGCAGGGTTCGGCTTAGGTTTAGGACAGGTTTTGCGTAAAGGGCCAAGGACGTTCATCGCTGGGCTGGTCAAGAATCCTCATTTGAAAAAGGGTCGTCATGGGAAATTTCTAATACATTGTTTTTGTCACCAGATTGTTAGTAATAATTTTGTTGTGTGTTGTGTAATAAATTATTGTACTCTATTGTGCAGCTGTGCTTACCATTGGGGTTCACACCCGGTATTTTCTTGAAACTTTGGGTCACGTTTATTGCATTTGAAACCACCACCACTTAACTTGGGGGCCAAGCCGGTGACCCAAGTCTTTTAAAAGGGGTTAGCACAGTAGAGTACAATTTTTTTTTCTGGTGTTCCCTTCTCATCCTCGATCGATTTTTTTCCGACATTTCGCGTAGTTTGGTGTTGAGCGGTTTTTTTCCTTGTGACTTGTAGAATCGTGGGCATTTCGGTGCTTGCGGTTGTGCAAGGACAGCGAACAAGTAGCGTAAAGCCTTGGCTTGGCGTTGCTTTTTTTCGCGGTGGTTCAGGAAGTGATTCCTCTGTAGTGTTTTTTTGTAAACCTGGGGGAAACCTCTGCTCAAATTTTTCTGATACAAAGCACTTCGAAGGCATTTTCTGAACCATGTCAACAACACCAAGCGGCGTGGAAGCCAGCGTTGTGAATGATGTTTTGGAAGTTACAACTCAAGCATTTTCACTTGATGTTCTAAATAAAGTTGGTGCTCCGTGCTCGTCCGGGATGGAGAGTCACATGAAGGAGATGGAAGAGCCAACGACCGGAGCCGAGCTCGAACTGGAGTTTCAGCGGCTGTGTGGAGACGAACAAGCCCCCCGTACCGTGCAGGCATGTGAAACTCTCGAAAGAGTTGTAAAAGAAATGCAAGTGCGGATTATGGCTGAAGTAGGCAGGTGTATGCGCACGAACAACCCCGCGCGTGAGGCGATTGAGGAGGTTGGACGCATTGAGACTCGCGAAGCGCTAGAGGTAGTGCATTGCTTTAAAGTTTTGACTAAGGAAGGCGCGGTTTTCGCGAAATGGACGGAGGCGTTGCTCGATAGTCTGGACTGTGAGAATAGGAGTGACTTTGTGGAGAAACTTGTACAGTTGATCCAGGTCAGGGACACTCTGAGAGAACTCATAGGTGACAGTAGGTTGTCCGTGAAGAAAATACCAGGGGTATTTATGGAAACCTTTCAGATGCGAGATGCCGTACAAAAGAAGCTGGACGAGCAGCAGGAAGAGCTCGAGGAGCTAAGGGCCTGGCGCCGTCAGCGCGAGCAGGAGGACCTGGCGCGTGAAAATACAGCCCGTCATTCAGTAGTCGAACCTGATGAGCCGCCGAGAGCAGCACAAGGTGGGTCTCAGAGGCGGAAAAAGGGATTAGATGCTCTGGCAGTGTTGAGGTCAGAAGTTTCGCGGCGAAATAATGATCCAATCTTTCAGACTGGTTCCGCTGGATCGGTGAGCGAGAGGGATCGATGTTGCGATCGCCCATGGCCAGCCAATCTCGTCGCGGACACCAGAGGAGGATAACCGGTATGTCGGACGTTCCTTATGACGGTGGCGGGAGTGAGCCTGAGGGTAGTATGGTAAGCGTGGATAGTGGCCGTAACCTAGCAGAGGGTGGGCACATGACGCAGTACCTGAAATACATCGCGCTACCCGAGGTGCAGCCTTATTCTGGTAGGGATGCCGCGTACAATTTCCGGAATTTCATGGAAGCATTCAAGCTCAAATACCCGGCTGTTAGTTGGACAGATGCGGAACTGTGCGCATTGTTGCGAACTAAGCTGACGGGTAAGGCCAAGAACCAGTACGAAGCGTTACCCAGACATGTACGCAATGGAGGCTTTACGGTACTGGTAGAGGCGCTGAAACGTGAGAGTAAAGCTGAGTCGCGCAACGACAGGTTAGTTGCGCTAGGTGAACTCAAACTTTTGAGGAAGCGTGATGGACAGTCAGTCGTGGACTTCTGTGTGGAATTGGAGCGTCTGACCCGTCTTGCGTATCCGGGGTTGGACGAGCAAGTGCTGGCTACAGAAAGAGCGCACCTGCTGTACCAACAGCTAGCTCATTGGAGAGATTCTTATCACCTTATTGAGGCGTTGGAGGAGGAAGATGACGCGTACAATAAGCTGAAAGAAACGGCCAAGCGAATTGAGCGTAGGAACTTGACGCTACGAAATACCCTAAGTGAGGGGGCTACTAGCAGCAACAATAAGCGAGCAACCGAGGCGGGTAAAAGCAACCCAACGCGTCGGACGGATGGTGACTCAACGGAGCAGTCCACTAAAAAGGAGCAGAGTAAGCCGGAGAGTACCCGCAAGAAGGAGACGACATGCTTCAAGTGCCAGGGTACGGGCCACTTTGCGAGAGACTGTCGGGAAACAGGTCCACCGCCTAGAACCTCGTTGTCTGCGCGCCTTGCCGTCATGACGTGTCGATCGTCAGGTGGTAAAGTTGCGAAACCGCAGTCGGGAGAGATGTTGTGCTTTACCTGCCAAAAGTCTGGACATCGAGCAAGAGACTGTTCTAAATCGAAGGTAGAGCCTAAGTCAAAGCGCAGTCGGGAGGCCGGGTCACTTCCTGCCCGCCTGATGGCAGCAGTCTGCCGCTCAAACGGTCAGTCTCAATCTCAAAGAAATGGACAGGTGCAGCCACGGAAGGTTGTGTGTCCATTGTTCGGCAAAAAGTCAGCCTCAAAGGTGGAGATTTTCGGAAGGCACTGGGATGCACTGTTAGATACAGGTTCCGAAATCACAATCTTGCCTGCGGAAGTGCTGATACAAGCCAAAGGACGGGATAGATATTGACCGGGAAGTGGTTGAGCACTCCTTGGAAGGGTCCCGTCCCGTGCAAGAGGTATCAGGAACCGATTACGTGTTGTGGCAGTAGTCGAGATACCAGTGAAAGAGGCCGGGGCACAAGCGTCTACGGTTGTGGCCAAGATGCATGTGAGCAAGGCGAAGGGAGAAGTGATCGTTGGAACCAACCTACTCCCACACTTGGGATATGAGCTCTGTAAGAAAAACACGTATCCCAGACAAACAGATGAGGTGCGGTCTGGGGTCTCTGCCGTGAGTGCGGATTCGACCGCGGAAGCACAAGTGGTCAGGGAAAATCAGCTGCGAGTGTGCTGCGGCGTACGGTTGCTGTCTCAGAAGGGGGTTCATGTACAGAACCAGAGGGATGTGCAGCGTATAAAAATAGCATGCGCAGCTGTGGCGAGGTGTACTCGGTTGGATGCAACCGTAGGTACGACGCCCATGCGTTGGTTCCTCGACATAGGGTAAGTACTGAGTCTGCAGTGCTCCATGGTGATAAGTCAAGTGGAGACTGGCAAGGAGAGCGCTGTGTAGGAGCATTCGCCAAGGACGTTTCGTCCGATACAATGCCCGTGATTTCCTCAAGGGGGGAGTCAAAATCAGCGTGCCCGGTATTCGGAAAGAAATCCACAACGGTGGTGGAGCTTTTCGGAAGGAAATGGAAAGGACTGTTAGACACGGGGTCGGAGATTTCCATTATACCGGCCGAGGCGTTGCTGAAGGCAAAGGAAGATGGGTACAATATCGACGGTAGCGTTACCGAACATTCCATGGATGATGCTCCAAAGATTTTTGATGCATCGGGCAACGTCATGGAGTTTGCAACTACTGTTGAGGTGACCCTGCGAGAAGGTGAACAGGCTGGACGGGAGGTCCAAGCTAAAGTATACGTAAACAGAGCCGACGACGATGAGGTGATCTTAGGGACTAACGTGTTGCCTCAGCTGGGGTATAAACTAGTGCGAGAGAGCGATTCGCCAAGTGACTCGGATGAGCGTACTGAGGTGGTAGCATCAGACGGGGTATCCGGAAAGCAACAGGGTTCCGCGGTTGTGGGGAGTCGGAGCTATGTGACGCCACATTCAGTGCAGTGTATCACGTTGAAAGGGTGCTCATTAGTGACGAACCCGGAAGCAGTACCTCAAGTGCCGGTTTTTGATTGTGGCCCCTCAGTATCTAGATGTCCGAACGAAATCGGCGAAGAACCTCTGCCGTGCAAGTCCAAGCGTGATCAGAGGAGGAGGAGAGTGTGTGTGAAACGGGTAAATGTGACGCCACGAGCCTCTGATGCCTATTCTTTCAGAGCGGAAAGATTGTTCGACGTGCCGGATCGATCGCATGGGCTGCATGTACAGTATCGTTGTTCGGGACGGAAGTTGGGGCGGGGTGAAGAATCGTTGGCTATGGATATCCCGAACTGTAAAGACTGTACAAAGATCGTTGTGGGAATGTTCATACCCAGATTTCCGGAACTCGCGTACTCGCACAAGATCGACAACGTGCTGGAGGCCGCGCGAATTATTGCACTGTACCAGGGATGTGGAACACTCGCGGAAAAGGTGAAGTGGATCTGCGACGGAAGTCGTCACGTGGTGACGCCAAAGAGCCTAGCCTTCGCGTACGCCTATTTTCGGTCCAAATGCATGAATGTCGCTCTGTTCGCCTCGGCCATTGGGAAGGATGGCATAATGCATCATGCACATGTGGAAGGATGGTCGCGTGACTTTGAGCATATGTTGGAAGTCGGACTGAGAGGAACGCTCCGCAGCGTCCAGCGGCAGCAAGAGGCGGGAGTGGAGACCGAGCGTAACGGTCTCAAACCGGGGGCGGCATGTGAGATAATACTAGAAAAGTAAATGGAAACTCACTGGTGTTATCCATGCAGCTAGAAAGTAACAGGCCTAGCGGTGAACGTTGAGGGCCGGATTGATTGATTAAAGGGCGAGTGCGATTGGAGCACGGAATGTACGGTAATAGAAACGGCGGGAATAAATTGTCAACGAGGCCCAAATTCGTCGACGAGAGAGGAGTTCCTTTTTCTGTCGTGGCTCCGGATCGGTTTGTCCTCGGTCCGTTAATTTTCCGAGAGGGAATAGCTCGCTCTGCTCGCTCATTGTCCTTTGCGTGCGTTTGCAGGATTCGGGTCCTTTCTGGTTCCGTGTCTTCCGTCTATTACTGTTCCTGGGAGTGTTGGGATTAGCCTGTAACATTGCATTGATTGCAGTGTTCGCTCTCGGTGAGTCCAGTAGTGGTTTTGCAGGGTTCGGCTTAGGTTTAGGACAGGTTTTGCGTAAAGGGCCAAGGACGTTCATCGCTGGGCTGGTCAAGAATCCTCATTTGAAAAAGGGTCGTCATGGGAAATTTCTAATACATTGTTTTTGTCACCAGATTGTTAGTAATAATTTTGTTGTGTGTTGTGTAATAAATTATTGTACTCTATTGTGCAGCTGTGCTTACCATTGGGGTTCACACCCGGTATTTTCTTGAAACTTTGGGTCACGTTTATTGCATTTGAAACCACCACCACTTAACTATAGACACCCATGTTGGTGCAGGAGCAGCCAAGTGCAGACACTCGCATTCCACTCAACTCGAAGGCAGAGCCCGAGGAGTGCACACTTGACAATGGAATGAATCGGTCTAGCCCCACCCCGAGACGGCTCGTATGTACCGCTGGTTTGACTTTGGCTTCAACGTTACGTCGGTGCCGTCGTCTGGTGGCACTGCGCACGCGACCCAACACGCATTGACTAACGCCACCTCCGATTCCGAGCTCCGCCTACTGATTCTCCAAATCGGCGACCCTCCGACCCTAAATTTCTCGAATCTCTTACGGGGTCGCAAACGAGTTTTTGTCAGAGCCGCCTTCAATGGCTTCACCCCCCCCCCTCCCGCTATGATAGCACCTTGGAATGCACATGTGTAGCGATTTCAACAGGAATATGGCTGCCACGTAGAAATTATAAAAAGAAAGAATTTTCATCAGAACGCTTGCCACCCTCCTCGGCTGCAGCTGATTGGTCGGCGGGCATCGGCTGCGAGCGGCGCGCGTCGCGTCTGGCTGGCGCATTGCCAACGCCACAGCCGTCCTCGCTTGTCATTCAATGACTCCGAAGTTTTCGCCCGAATTCTGACCCTGATTCAATTTCATGAACGGGATCAACTGTAAGCTGTTGTAGTTGAAGCAACAGGATGAATACAGCAGGGAGTATAGGCGAACACACCTAGCTAAATTATTTTAGCAGTGAACAGGAATGAAAACGACCTAATCACACAACGTTAATAGAATCTTAATGGTTGGAGAATAAGCAGTGAAGCTTGTATTGTCATTCATCCCTTTCCAATACCACACGTGCAGATCACATTACTTCATTTGTGGCAATTGTTTTGTCCAGCAGCGAGATGTTATGATTCTTATTTAGATCTCTCACTCGGAGGGGATTCCCCGCACATTTTACTGCCGCTGACCTATCACAGGAGCAGCAAAAGCTGACGTGATAGGCCAACGGCGATAAAATGGGCTGATAGTCTCCTCCCAGCAAGAGATGTAAACAGTACCGATGTTATTCTATCACTGTCTTCAGGAAAAAGCTCTTCACGCACAGTTTCCTCGGTGGCAGACTAACCCATTGATAGGATTGGAGGAAGGGGGGGGGGGCGAAGGTGCAAAATTCTTTGCACAGAATCCAGCCTAATGAGGGATGCTCCATTTTGCGGCCGTTTCTAAAAGTTGTGGCTAAGGCACCTATAGTTCAGCGTTCAGTACCTTTGGAAAGTTTTCTCAATTTCCAACTCCTTAAAGGCAGTGTTCACGATGAAAATCGTTTTTCTGTTTTTCCGCCTATCTTGAAAACGGCCCCATGCTGATTCCAATGGTGTCTCTGGAATCATACAAGACCTTCTGTGAACGCAGGTATGGTCCCTCAAAGATTGAGCTATGGAAACATGGTGGACGAGTTGTCCGAGGGTTGTAACTTCCGTCTTTTGCAGCCGATCTATGCGAGCTGACCTGAGTAAAGAGAGAAGTTGAGAATGAAGGGAAGAACGGGGCTAATGATTGAAAATCATTGCTCATCTCATGATCTCGAGCAATCATTTGTTCACGTCGGTGGGCGTGTGATGCGCTTTTGGGGTTTTCAATGCGCTCAAAGTTGCAACTTCGGGCTCTTCTGGGGCTCTTCCTGACTCGTTTTAATGCGTTCTTTCGACGTTAACGTTACAGAGTGTCCCTCCACTACCCAATCCTAGTGGAATTTCGAAAACTTTTTTCATCGTGAACACTGCCTTTAAGGTGTGAGTCGTCGCAAAGGGACGTCTTGAGCATAGCAGCATGTATCTTAATCCATATCCAGTAGCCAAAGATGTATGATCTAGTAGGTAAAGATGTGATTCGTGGAAACGATTTGCCAAATGGTTTCACTTAATTACCCCCCTCCCACTTCTGTGTTTGTTATGTATCCTATTCATTGCATAAGTATACAAATGAGGCTCACTCACATACTTGTATATGTTTCCTCATTTCTTAATAAAGTCGTAGAATGGACAGGCGATGGAAGCTTTCGAAACGACGACGTTGGCAATGCGCCAGCCAGACGCGGCGCGCGCCGCCAATGCCCGCCCATGTTACGTAAAGACACCTCTAGTCGCCGTCGCGCGGCGCGGCTAGGGCCTCATCACGATCAGGGGTGTGCGGAAATTTCTGTTTTCTGAAAAGTCTGCAAAAAACAGAAAAAAAATCAGAAAAAATCAGCGAAATTCGGATCTTTGGAACAGCCCAGCTTATCTAGTCATTTACGAGGTGCTATTTGTGTTCAAAGGTGCCTATGCGGCTGAGGGCAGGGTTCGCGATAAAAATGTTTATTGTGGTACTTTGTGAGAAGGTAGGCGTGGTCATTACAAAAGCGAAAATAAGTGGAAAGTCGGAGAAAAAAGCTCAAAAATAAGCTATTGCTGGGTCTCAGCCCGCCCCCAGTCAAAGGCAGTGTTCACGATAGGAATCGTTTTTCTGCTTTTCCGCCTATCTTGAAGACGGTCCCATGCTGATTCCAATGATGTTTTTGGAATCGAACAAGACCTTCTGGGAACGGAGTTATGGTCCCTCAAAGATTGAGCTAAGGAAACATGGTGGACGAGTTGTCCGATGCTTGTAACTTCCGTCTTTTGCAGCCGATGCATGCGAGCTGATCTGAGTAAAGAGAGAAGTTGGAAATATAGGCAAGAACGGGGCTATTAATCGGAAACCATCGCTCATCTCACCATCTCGAGCATTCATTTGTTCACGTCGGTGGGCGTGGAAAGTGCATCTGGGGTGTGACGAGCTGACGGGTGTCCAACTTTGAGGCCGTAGGGGACCGTTCCGAGCTCAGTTTTCTTAGTTTTTTCAACTTTAGGGCTGCGCTAGGCCCCGCAGCTGCCGATCTCCACCAAAAAATCAGACATGGTTTTTATCGTGTACACTGCCTTTAAAAGCACAGTCCAACTTCAGAGGTAATTTTTGATATTTTGGTCCGGTCGCCGTCTATAGCAACCCTACCATGCGCGAATTCTCAGTTCGCTCAAATAGGCGAGAAAAAGTAAGGAAGAAGTCGGTCACGCCCCCTTGAAAGAAAAAATTGGCAACGCCCACTGGCAGGATTCCGACCTCCATAGGGAAGAGACGCGCGAATGATTTTATTCAAAATCTATGTTCTTCCATTTGTTCTCGGTCTGGCTTTATAGTGTGACCTTACTCAGAATGGTGGCTGCGAATAACGAGAAAATACAGGCTCGAGACAACTCGTCCGCGAACTTCTACTAGTTCAAATTCAAAATTTTTGAGGAGCCGTAACTCAGTTTGTAGTGAGTTCTGAGTGATTCTGGAGACACCATTGTGATCAGCGTAAAATTTTCGCCAAGATAGAAAATCGAAAAACGGATTCTGAGCTTGGAGTGTGGCTTTAACTAGACTTCTACAATTGCTTGCTTTGTCGTCCTTCATTCTGCATTCAATGTAGTTGCGGGACACCGAGAGACTACTAACTTTTTTAGCGGCAAAACAGAAGACGGAAAATAGGCATTTAAAGAAATTTTGCTCGTTGGGGGTGTGAGTACACCCACCAATTAGCCGTTCTGACTTGTTTTGGTGCGTTTTTCTGCAAAATCTCCCTTATTTTCACTTTTGTGTTGACCAGACCTGCATTCTTATTAAGAGAATTCAACAATCGTTTTTATCGCGAACCCTGCTAACGCACTCGTAGGGTAGTTCTTTGGCACAATAGGGGTAGCTCCCAGGGCAGAGCCCGAATTCAACCTCCCCTTGTCAGCAGCCGCTGCAGTTAGTTGTTCGCAGCAGCTGCTGCTGACAGCGAGGGGTTGAACCCGTTGTCTGTCCTAAGATGCAACCCTTATTGTGTTGACGTACTACCATACGGGTGAGTGCTCTGAGAGTTTTGACCGAGCAACAGCCGATAAATAGCCACAAAATGCCTTGTTTTCGCGTAATAGCCGACAACAGTGTCTTTAATGATGTTATATCCGTCATTGACGCGTCATTGCTACTATCAATGCCTTATAGGTCATCTGTGCAGTTTCGCAGATATTATATTACAAGTATGACAAAGGTATTCAGAATCACATCCTCTCTTCACTTGAAAAAAAAAGTTAAAATGAAATGAGCATTTTTTTCTGAAAATTTTCTGTTTTCTGGCCATTTTGGCCTTTCTGTTTTCTGTTTTCTGAAAAACTCGATTTTCTGTTTTCTGAATTTTTTTGAAAAATTTCCGCACACCCCTGATCACGATGCGACTAGCGGTGAATGTGTGCTGTGAAGAGCGCGCTCCATCGCAACGCGACGTCCCAGTCACGCCGCGCGACGGCGACTAGAGGTATCTTTGCGTAACATCATGCCCGCCGACCAATCAGCTGCAGCCGAGGAGGGTGGCAAGCGTTCAGATGGAGAATTTTTGCGAAGGCCGAAGCGAATCCCCCTCATTATGACGGAAAACGTAGCCGCGTGTCCAACAACTCTAATTTTACTACTAATTTCTCACTAATGGCCATAAATTTGCAGTTTGACAGAAACAAACTCACCAGTTACCTCCGTACCAGTTGTCCACTTCGCGAAGAGCTTTCTTGTACAGGCGGCACACCTTTTGGCGATGGGATAAAGCCTTTGTAAACATCCATGCCGGAGACTCCATCGTTATCCACTAGATTAATTACCACCTAAATATAAATTCAAGGCCATTGCTCAGAATGAGTAAATTAAAAACCAAATGTCGACGTTTCAGTGTAGTCCTAGCCCTATTCTGCAAGGCTTAATAAAAGAGTAAAGGAAGCTATAGCATGAGTCAAGGTAAAAATAATGCAACTTCAATCGATAAGACCTATATAGATACACTTACAAAACAAAATACGAACATTCGCAAAAAAAAACGAAAGGGATGTGAAGTGGTGAAATAAGAACAAGCGATCTTCAGGCTAATTAATTCGCACGCACCCATTGTTTTCAAGACACCTTCATAACTATGAGAATTGCTTGCCTGAACAAAAAAGAATGAAATTGACAGCAGAAAAGGAAAACAGCGTGCGCCAATAGAAATCTGGGCGTCATTTATGTGTTGCAATACGCAAATCCTTTACGTATTTATGGCCCTATCGGAGAACCCGGCCCCCGTGCGTCTCCATCGATTAGCCTTCGTCTTCATCTCAAACGCTTAAAACTGTCCTCGATTCAAGCAATATGTCTGCTCAGACAAATATTGAAGTTGCAGAAGAAGGGGTCAGCAGATACCCTGCCACACCAATGGCAGCTTTCCAACCTATTAGAGCCGAATTCGCCCCGTCGCAGCAGCGAGGGCAAGACGTTGCAGTATTCACCTTCCCAGATGATCATGAACTTTGCTATGAGTGGAGCTTCAGAAGAATACTATCGGATGGTGTTACTATAACGTATATCTGTTGTGCATGCAGAGCCCTGAAAGCTCGAAACGGCGACAAATACCCTCAACCCATTCCGATATGCCGCATACGTGACGGATTCTTCGTGTCGGATCCTAGATTTCCTGTGCAGAGCCACTTCTGTGAGCCACGATGTACCGCCAGATCATCAGCCAGACGTCTTGTGATACAGACATGCAACCAGTTACGGACAGTAGAGACTCTTGCCCCAGCTAATAGAATTATCGAAGCGCTTGTCGAGCAGGTCGCAGGACCTCGTTTTGGTAGGTGGTCTAAGATTCAATTCTAGAAATACAAAATAAAGCACTATTCCACTTTTTGAACCCCTAAGGTCGAATTTTTTTCTGCACTCAAACTTCGCTTAGGATGTGACTTGTGGTGCTGATTACGAACTAGAGGTCCACTCTTGATTTTTCGGAAGATCGCGGTAGGTGTACGGTAGTCAGGTCAAAGTCTCCGATTTGGCTGTTTTTGACTTTACCTAGGGGACGGAGGCTTTGGTGTTCTAACCACAATCCGTTTCCCGTTCTCCGATTCTCGAAAAACTACGGCAAGCTACAGTAGCCAAGCGACTTGTAACCTACCGTAATCCTTCTGAAATCTTAAACCGATGGTGGATTTGTGAGTAGTACACTATCTCAACCCCCCCCCGGGAAAGTTCAAGCTATGTCTAAATTATTGACCCACTGCGGTATAAGTACTGCAACCGACCGTAATCATTCGTAAAACTGAAAACATGTCATATTCGTGTTCAGCAATCCAAATAACCTTTAAAGTGCCCAACATATTTCCATTACTTGTAGAGGATTTCTCTGTGCCGGAACGCAGAGCGGCAGTTGAGCAGCTCATATGTCCGTCTGCACGAGGAGAGGACAATCTCCGCAGAGTCATCTACTGGAATATGAAACGCGGAAAGGAACGTGTCCCTGCAAGAGTTGGGCGATTGGTAAGGGTTGCTAAAGAGCTTCCCTATTTTATGCTGCATACTCTGATACATTCCAGGATCCGTCTTTGTGCCAAAATCCAGCCGACAAAGAAGATTTCATACTACGAGATAGCGATGGCGTAATATATCTGGGTAGCCGGCAGCTGTGGTCAGAAGCATTCAAGAAACTGTCCATAAAAACTGTGTGGTGCAAACAACTACCAAAGAAGCTACAACAGACCGAGTCATCGCAGCTGTATACAATTCTCGGAGAGTTCAACGGCGGCCACTTACTACCCCTACTTTTCGCTTATCTGCCAGACAGTAAAGAAGAAACATACAACGAGCTCTTTCGGTGAGCGGTCACTGAACTATTAGTGGTTTGCTAATGAATAGCAATGTCACAGCTCTAATAGAAGCAAATGTGAGTGTTTCAGGTGGTTCAATACGGAAATCTCACGCTTCGAAGGAGACGTCGCCATTGCGCGTGAGGATTGCAACTTTTTGTCAGAGTTTGAACTTCCCGCCATGAATGCCATCAGGAAATTCATGAAGGTGAACCTGTACGGGTTAGTTTTTATGAACATTATGAGTAAGATGAGTTTCGAGGTGGAATTTCCTGTATTTCAGATGCCTCTTCCACTATAAACAAAGCATAATGAGAGGTCGGGATCGTCATCGTCTCCGAATTCTGACAATGAAACACGATATCGTCCAGAGATTTTTCCGAAGGCTTCAAGTGCTTCCTCTTTTGCCACGAGAACACAGAGAGATCTCACAAGCACTTCGCTATCCGACTGTTCCCATTGTTACTCAGCAACAAGAACAAGCACTGGCTCAGTTCATGGACTACTGGTTTGAAACCTGGGGTCCTGGTGGGAAGTTCGACGGACTATGCGACCATTACGGGAACTTTGGTTCTCGAACAACAACTCGCGCAGACGGTTTCCACAGTCGCATCCGATCAAGACTCGGCAATAGTGCATCACCCGTAGTGGACATGCTCGGATTTATCAGGGTGGAGTTGACAATGGCGAAATCTAAGATTCTACCGCTAGCTGATTCTGAACTTGCGGCCAGATACATTCCGCCATATGGGAAGAAGAAGAAAGAGGAATTTGATGCAGAGCTGCTGAGGTTCCATACATTCCTTAACAGCATTGGAAGAGCTCCCACAACGTTGGAATGCACCAATTACCTTGACTATTTGTCCGGCAGACACTGACGAACCTACTGCCTTCCCTGTATACATTGAGTACACTTGCTTCCATCTGTATTATTTGTAACTATGTAATAATAGACTTGTTATTGTTCGTCGGAGATATACACATGTGCCTTTATTGCCCTGTCTAAATTTGTTTCCTTTTTCATGTTCTGACACTGCTGATATAACAGTATCCAGTGGTTCCGAGCCAATTTTACTCTGTTCCTCGCGCGCTTGTGCGGATCGAGGGTAGAGACAGCGAGAAAGTGCGGGGAGAAGGAGACGCAGCGTACGCACGCGTTGAACGGAAATAAATTTCACTCGGAAACAGAGGATAGGTTTCGGTATGAACCACCTAATCGGTAAATTTTCGCGTAGTACAATATTCGAAAACCATGACGAGTCTCATAACAACCACTATTCTTGACCTGCTGGTGAGAAAAGATTGTGAGTAAGAATTATGCCATCCCCTCACGTAGTGGTAGTCGAATAATTAGGTTCTCGCCCATCTCGGAGTTCCAAACTGAGAGGCGAAGTGATGCTCCTTACCCTGCAAATGCTGTGAATCACTAAGAGTGTAATTCTTCATATATACCAACGCTATAATGTTTTGCCGTATTGCAGCAGTTTTCGGGGTTCTTGTAGGTAGATGTGTAATACAATAATATCAATTCGGTTTATATGCTCACAACTGCATTTTTTTCGTTGTAGGCAGACATATTGGATATAAAAGCAGATAAAGTGCTATATTTCCGCCTGAGGAAAACGTATCTAACTATAAGTGTGAGATGGTAGAGAAACTATAGCACGGGCTGCAAGGGGACTAATTAGGGACTGCTTTAAACTTCCCGTGGAGATTTGGAGAACCATGTTGTCGCAACTGTAGGTCTGTGACAGTAAATTAAACACCCGTGCTTGAAATTCCTTAAATAGCTGCAGGGATTCCGAAAAATGCCATTTTCATTATTCCACAAAAAGGAAAAGGAATCCATCCCCTCATGGAATTACCGGGACGTTCAGAAAAAAAATTCGGATTCGGCTCAAAACTTTCAACTGGGGATTATTTGGGGCGCTGAACCCGAACCTGGGGTCTATTCCCCGCCAGACTTAGGATTGCTGAAAGTTACGGAAGACATAATGCCTTTTAACTGGCGTTGCTTACCTTAAAATTTAAAAAATGGACCTCAAATTCGTGTTCAGCGTCCCAAACAACACCCACAGAAAAAATTTTGGATCAAATTTGAGACTTTGACCCAGCTACCGTATACCCACCGTTGCATACCTTAATCTATCGGAAATCGATAAACGGGTTGTAGATTCGCGTTAGGAAGCATGAATAACCTCTACGTAGTAGAAGTTTCAAGGCGATTTCAAGGTAGCATTCTCGAAATCGTCAAAAGTCGCGTTTGGCCAGCAAAATTTCCCCCACTTGGAGCTTCGGACCAAATCAGGCGTATTTTTTGAATATTGACAATTGGGCTTCAGATTCGGAATCAGCACTCAAACTAACCCCCAGTAAAAAGTTTCCAGCTCAATCGGAGACGATTTTTTGAGCACTAAAAATTGCCATTCGTGTACCCCTTTTCACTAGGCGAAGCTATGAAAATGCCCACTTCTGGAAATCTCCGCGAAGCTCTGAGGCATTTAGGGGATTTGGAAAACGGATTATCAATGCTGTGTCCCATACCTACAACTATCAAAACACGGTTTTGTAAAAGCTCACTGGAAATGTACGGCAAGCCCTAGGCAGGGTATTAGTTCGGATGGCCAAATGCGACGACGTGGACAGAGCGTCTTTCCGCAGCGGGTGTCGCGTGTACCAGCCGAACTGCTCCCATGCGCCTTCTTTCTGTGTACTCCCTCAACAAGCCTGGAGTGAGATGTTAGGATGAGAGAGGTTGTGATAAGGCTACAGCCCTCCCTACAAATATCCAGTGATAGAGAGAGACATTTTCAACCAAGCGATCCCCGCGAAAAGTTTCAGTCAAATCTGAATCATCGATCGACTACGGCATGCTCACTGTAACCTACTGCTGTCTTGTGAGAAATTGAAGACGGACTTTACTTCGCGTTGAGTACCCTCAAATGACCCGCCTAAAGCCACGTTTTGACTACTGCATCGCTGCTGTTTTTCATCGCAGCGATTTTGCACCCGCTGCTGCAGCGATCTGGCAGCGGCAGCGATTTTGTTCATAGTACCTAGCTTCCGGATGATCGAAGAAATTCAATCAGTCCGTAAAATTAATGGCTGGGTAGTCATCAATAACACGTTTCGACTCGTAAACACATCTTGTCATGTGAAAGGGTCAATGGTACAGGGGGAGGACGGAGTACGGCGGCTGGCAGCAGTGACCACTCTCGGCCTAGTCGCCCCGACGGCGAGATGGATGGCTCGCTCTCTCGTTGATTGCCGATCGGAGCAGATCACGCACGCGAGATCAGGGCCTGTGCGTGAAACAGCCGTTTTTTTTCAAACAAAAAGGGTTACGATTTCCTATATTGAAGCAAACAGCCCCGAGTTTTTTGAGGGGTTGATGTACATTATAGGGAGGACACAATCTCCGAATTTTTAGGGGTAGGAACTCCGGGTGGGTGAGATTCTGACATAAGTGCGAAGTTTTCTCCGATTTTTTCAAGGGGTTGGCACTCCGGGTGGGCAAGATTCTGACATGAAAGCGAAGTTTTCTCCGATTTTTTCGAGGGGTTGGAACTCCGGGTGGGTGAGATTCTGACATAAGTGCGAAGTTTTCTCCGATTTTTTCAAGGGGTTGGAACCCCGGGTGGGCGAGATTCTGACATGTGCGAAGTGAAGTTTTCTCCGATTTTTTTTCAAGGGTTTGGAACCCCGAGTGGGTGAGATTCTGACATAAGTGCGAAGTTTTCTCCGATTGTTTCAAGGGCTTGGAACCCCGGGTGGGCGAGATTCTGACATGTGCGAAGTGGTTTTCTCCGATTTTTTCAAAGGGTGGGAACCACGGGTGGGCGAGACTCTGACATGAGTGCGAATATTTCTACGCTTTTGCCGACTACTGGAGCTCTAATATCAGTACTATTTACACTCATATTATTCACAATGATTCATTTGTTTCAATATAGGAAGTCGTGACCCTTTTTGTTTGAAGAAACGATTGTTCTCCACGCACAGGCTTGATCGCCAATCAACGAGCGAGGGAGCCATCGATCTCGCTGTAGGGGTCGAATAGAGTCCCGCCGCTGAAGGGAGCGGCAGAGGTAGGAGCGGCCGCACAAGATTTCGCGCCGCAGCCGATCTCCAAATGCTACGAACGGGTCGCGGCAAACTGGAGCCGCGACGCGCTTTTGCGTACTACGTACAGGGCTATGCACCTGACGTCTAAGTTTCGAATTAAATGATTGTAATAATCAGATTGGCCAAGTTGGAGCTGGATTTAATTTCACGGCGGCTTGAGTCATGTACAGTGGTTCAGATTAGAAAGCAATATATCTGGAATGATTGGCAAACAGAGCTACTTCAAAACTTTAGGATCCTTCCCTGAAAAAGGATTCCGTGATCGACGTGCACCCCATCCATTTTCTTGCATTCATTTTTAGAGTCGTATATGTAATTGTAACATTTTACCTTACGTATTCACCAGATTTGGGACCCAATGCAAAAGTTATTCGAATAACATTCGAACTATCGGAATATACTATTCATTTGGGAACCTCAAATTGTATTTTTTTAAATTCGAATAATTCGGGAATTTGGATTTTTTTAGTTCTCTCGATATTCGGTTCATTCAGGATATTATTTGCTTTATAAAGTGATTGATTCTTTCGGAATTCTGCATTGATAGGTTTTTCGGATATTCGATTCATTCGGGGTTCCAAATTTGCTGGTTCTTCGAATACTCTCTTTATTTGAGAACCTGAAATAAAATATTCAACTTTCCGAAGAATCGCGCAATTTTGGGTCACGGCATTCGAATACTTTCTACTGGAGGAGAAATGCCGGACAGCACCAATTGCCAGCATAGCCGTCCAATAATGCGTTGTGGTGCGTGGTATGCACTTGCACACACCGCTCCCAGCTACGCCTATATTGGAAATCACGACCCCCTGACTCAATTCAAGACTAACTGATCGCAATTCATTAATGAGAATGAAAATTTTAATAGCATTGAGGATTTCGGCTGTTATCCGTGAATTTCGAGGTCGAAACTCTCTAAAAATCATTTCTAACCCTATTTGGACGGTGCTTAGGGAGGAAATTCCCTGCGTGGGACTAAATCTGTCGTGTATCGGGTACTTCGGGGTGGAAATCAGTTTGAACCCTATTAGGACGGTGCAGCCTGCGGCTGCACCGTCGCTAGGAGGAAATCCCCTGCGTGGAGGCTAAATCTGTCGTGCATCGGGTATTTCGGGGTGGAAATCAGTTTGAACCCCATTAGGACGGTGCAGCCTGCGGCTGCACCGTCGCTTAGGGAGGAAATCCCCTGCGTGGAGGCAAAATCTGTCGTGTATCGGGTACTTCGGGGTGGAAATCAGTTTGAACCCTATTAGGACGGTGCAGCCTGCGGCTGCACCGTCGCTAGGGAGAAATCCCCTGCGTGGAGGCAAAATCTGTCGTGTATCGGGTACTTCGGGGGTGGAAATCAGTTTGAACCCTATTAGGACGGTGCAGCCTGCGGCTGCACCGTCGCTTAGGAGGAAATCCCCTGCGTGGAGGCTAAATCTGTCGTGCATCGGGTATTTCGGGGGTGGAAATCAGTTTGAACCCCATTAGGACGGTGCAGCCTGCGGCTGCACCGTCGCTCAGAGGAGGAAATCCCCTGCGTGGAGGCAAAATCTGTCGTGTATCGGGTACTTCGGGGGTGGAAATCGGTTTGAACCCTATTGGGACGGTGCAGCCTGCGGCTGCACCGTCGCTTAGGGGAGGAAATCCCCTGCGTGGGACTAAATCTGTCGTGTATCCGGGTACTTTGGGGTGGAAATCAGCTTGAACCATATTAGGACGCTGCGTGGGACTAAATCTGTCGTGTATCGGGTACTTCGGGGGTGGAAATCAGTTTGAAGCCTATTAGGACGGTGCAGCCTGCGGCTGCACCGTCGCTTAGGGGAGAAATCCCCTGCGTAGAGGCTAAATCTGTCGTGTATCGGGTATTTCGGGGTGGAAATCAGTTTGAACCCTATTGGGACGGTGCAGCCTGCGGCTGCACCGTCGCTTAGGAGGAAATCCCCTGCTTAGAGGCTAAATCTGTCGTGTATCGGGTATTTCGGGGTGGAAATCAGTTTGAACCCTATTAGGACGCTGCGTGGGACTAAATCTGTCGTGTATCGGGTACTTCGGGGGTGGAAATCAGTTTGAACCCTATTAGCACGGTGCAGCCTGCGGATGCACCGTCGCTTAGGGGAGGAAATCCCTTGCGTGGGACTAAATCTGTCGTGTATCGGGTATTTCGGGGGTGGAAATCAATTTGAACCCTATTAGGACGGTGCAGCCTGCGGCTGCACCGTCGCTTAGGGGAGGAAATCCCCTGCGTGGAGGCAAAATCTGTCGTATATCGGGTATTCCGGGGGTAGAAATCCGTTCTACTCTATTTGCTTCAACGTAGGGAGATCCCTGGGTGACGGCCTATTCTTCAAGCCAAAACTACGAAACTGTTACAAGGCATAAGCCATTCATTACTAGTTTCTGCTACTTCCTTTTTTTCACGTTTCATATATTTTAGAATTCTCTCTTAGTCCTTATGTTGATCATTCTCTCACATCTTCCTTTAGTAGCGTATCAAATGCACATCTACCTCACAAATAGCGTTTCCGCTATGAATTCGTGGTTCTCCCATGATTTGTGGTGGCTCAGATAGTTTTGAGGCACGACGCCTCGGCAAATGGTCGGCGGCCGAAACCCCCCCGGGAACCGTCGACGACCATTTGCCGAGGCGTCGCCGAAAATCTTATCATTGGAGCGCGTTAACTACACCAGCACAAATTTTCGTCAAACGCGTCGCGTATGCAGCGGCATTCCCATCGGAGCACGATAGGCGCTTTTTCACTGCTTCGCTACGCTCCTTCCCTTCGTTCCTATTATTTTTGCCCCGAAACTTACATTGAGCTGCAAACTCGCTCAGATTTTCCATATACAAGTCCTTATTTCCTCCAAGTCACCATAACAGAAATATTACAAGTATTTATTTATTTCATAACATTTTATAACAACAATTTCACTCAATACAATGGTACATTCGTGACTTGAAATAAAGCAGTTTGTGAATAAAATTCTCGTGAGCTTGGTAATCATAATCAAGGATAATTTCCAGTGACCAGGATGGCAGTAGGGAACGAAATCGACGAGGAAGGCTTAAAATCTGCATCAGTCCCCATTTTTCATCACGATCCTTCATTGTAACCTAAAGCACCATCGCGTAATGTATTGAGGGAGCTCTGAAATACAGAAAATGAGTAGATCGCCGTCAAACAACGTTTCAACTCCAGAAAACCTACCTCGTTGATATTTTGAAATTCCATAAATGGCGTTGGGAGAAAAATTTCAGCAAATCACTGTGTAACATCTGTACATATAATATAACTATCTAGCGTTGTAGTCTATCTGAAATAGTAACTTTACTATCAGCAAGGACCAAATATGAAAAAGAAAATGGGGTAAAAACCCACCCTGAAGTGGACGCTTTCAGGAAAATGGAAACAATCCGAAACATCAAGATAATTCTATAAAAATCTGTATTCTGCATCTCTTATGGAACTCATTCTTTAAAATGTCGGTTAACACACCCTTCCGTGCCAGACAGGACATCTCCTCAGAGCGATTCTCCCTCTTTTCCAGCCAAGTAAGATCATGCTTCGCTTCCATTACCAGGTATGCCAATGCATAAAGAACCAGATCTCACAATATTTGACGTTCCTGATCCAGAAAAGGTGCAGTTCTCATACAAAAAACACATGGTACCGTACCTTTGGGGGCGGACATCACTGATGGGCGCAAGCATGCGGCATGGTCGATTATTATCACTCATATAGAAAAGAAAGAACAATCATACATAATACACACTGAAAACAAATGAAGTTCAAATCATTTTTTTTGGCACAGGGGCAGACAGGAGTACGAAGTGATTTTTCGGAAAATTTCAATTTTTTTCCAAGCGATTATTGAGAAACTACGTGTTCTTCGCACATAACATTTTTGCCCTTTGAGATGGATCTTTGAATGGAGCTGCTTCCAAAATCTTCATGAAATTTTGCGTCGAATAATGTTTTCAATTTGAGAAAAATACTAACAACCCTTCAGCGACCTTTCTGCATGGGTGTTTCGAGCATATTAGCAAGGTTGCTTGAAACCTAAAGGAAAGGAAACAACCGAAAGAAAAGGTTTAAACAAAAACTAAAAAGAAGAAGTTTTGACTCACCCTTTCGAGACGAGATACTTTAATTAAGATAATTTATAAATTTTCTGTCTTCGGTTTGCAGGTCCTGCTTCAGAAAACCGGGCGGTTGTCGCAAAATATAGGAGAATCAAAAAGTAGACACAGGCATATAAGAGAAATGACTGCGTAGTAGCTGCACATTACCAAATTACACAAAATTGGATACCAGTCACAGAAACAAAAACAGGTGGTGAGTGGTGCACTTGGTATGTACTTGTAAAGCTTTGGATAAGTTAGAAGCAACAGCGAAATCAAGAAAAGAGCACCGGCTGCTTGCAGCCGACGTCTTAAAATGTTTGTTGTTGAATCAGTATTGATAATTAAAGGGCCGTTAGTTCATTGACGAAGCGTCGCTGAACAAGGGCGAGGCGTCGACAAAACACGTTGTTCGCTGAGGCGTCGACCCGTTTTCATATTTTGAAACTTCCCGCGGTCCCCTCTGCCAGGGCGTCGCTGAAACAGGTTGAGGCGTCGCCAACCATTGACGAGGCTCCGCCGAAAACCCCTCTTTCGCCGAGGCGTCGTGCCCAAAAATTATCTGAGGGAATAAATAACTTAGGCGTAACATCTGCAGTGTGTTGTGCAGTCACACCACCAAACACTGCATTTGACGCCTGTGTTGGCAATCGGTGCCGTCCGGCATTTCGCGTTTTCAATACTTTCTGCCACTGAAAAAATGGGAATATCCATTAACTATTCAGAAATAATTCGAAAAATCTATTTTTTTAGTTCGAATATATGGACCAATTTTCCGAATATTCGAATCGAATAGAGGACAAGTTGTCAAAAATTAAAACAAAAATTCGAAGTAGTTCAAATTTATTAATTCATTCAGTATTTTCGAAAACTCGACGAAATTCATTCATTCGAAAATTTTTAAAATTTCTCATTCAAGTACATTTACTCATTTGGTGATTTTACAATGAAAAAGGTCTATTCAAAAAAACTCATAAATCAGAGTTTTTTACAAAAGTGGTTGTCCGAACTATTTATTCATTCGACGTATTCTAAAAACATGGTAATCGAATTATTAATTCATTCGAAACCTAGTGTCTAATGTCCATGTCTTTTACTCACTATTACTTATCGAGGCAACTGAACTTTTCGAAAATTAGTTATTCATAGAAGATCTGCATTCAGCTGAGAATAAGTTTTTGAAATGGAAATTTAGAAAGGCGTTGTTCACAAGTTACGTGGGATTTTTCGAATTCGAAGTTTAGTAAAAACGTAGCACCTGAATTGGTGTCAAAATCTTTCAAACCCTTCAAAAATCAAGTTTCACGAGCCCAAAATCCTATGACTAGAAGTGACCTTGACGTAAGTACACCGGTAAACAGAAATTTACCTGACAAACATACATATATATTTGACCATTCAATCATGGAAAGCGAACTCGACCGTCTGCTGTCGCCGCGCCACTTCGCCGCACCGCTCGGGGTTGCAAAGCGGCGCCGCCTCGCCATGCGGCAGCCGCTGCCAGATTCGGCCCTGAGGGGCTGATTAGAGTTCCGCCGCTGAAAGGCGCGGCAGCATGCAATGGAGGGCAATCGATCGTGCAGCACCGCATGATCAATACTCCTCCACTGCATGCTGCCGCGCCTGTCAGCGGCGGGACTCTATTTGGGCCCTGACCTAGTCTGATCGACCCGCCGCGCCGCCTCGCGGCGCAGCTTGATCAATACGGCTGCACACCATGCTGCCGCGCCGTTGCGCGGCGAGACTCTATTCGGCCCCGTAGGGGCGACTCGGCCAAGATGGAACACTGCTGCCAGCCGGCTGGCGCCGACGCCACCCCGTACTCCGTCCTCCCCCAGCTCCGGGTCAATATTCACTACACGGAACTTGCAGGTGCAGTCAAAACATGGCTTAAAGAAGTTTGGGCGATTTTTTTCAACAATTGGAATCCGAGAGATTGAATGTTATATCAAAATATAATCAGTAACGAAAACGTATACAGGGCGAGATGGGAGTACGAGGAGGGGTTAGTCTCTATGTCGGCCAATCAGCAGCGATTCAAAGGGTGGACAGACCTCCGCCGATTGGCCGACGGAGAAGTAAACCCCGCCCCGTACTTCAATCTTCCCCTGTACCCGAAAAAAGTCATTCATCAGATTATTGGTTGTGAAAAAATTATGAAACCGAGTCATCCGAAAACCCCCGTTTTGCGCGTACGCCTTTTGAAATTAATTCACTGTATTCCTGACCAACGCAGAAGAACGAAAGTTCCTGGTAGATCCTCTACTAATAAAGAACCGAAAAAGAAGGAGGAGCGTAGGCTGCACTGGAACTCGTCCGAAACTTAGCGTCGACCTGCAGTTTCGTTTGAAAAAATGTAGGCGCGGACGAGTTTTGGCATGTAAAAAATAAAAGTCCTTTAAATTTTATGTACATTGGCATTGGGGCGCGCCAATGAACTGTACAGACGATTTTTACATTGTGTTGTACGTAATGTACGTACCACTTCTCGAATTCGACGGCCGAGCTCAAAAATTCTCATTTTTTTGCTTTCCTCTCGTAATAACACTTTGCATGCATATTCTCCAACTAACGCTGGCAATTATTTTTTTGCAGTTTCTCTCCTATGTTTCTCTGGGATTTTTTGTCTGGTCGCTGGTTAAATTCTGCACTATTTTTCTGGTGAGAAGGAATTTGAATATTGGTTCGATGTGTCGAATATTGGTTCCGCGATTGACGAGTGAGCTATACTTTTCATTAAATTTCTCTAATCAGCCTTTTTAATTTTTTTCGTTACAATAGTCTGAGGTAACCTCTTTTCTAGACAGGTAGAGTTCAACACTGGAAGTAGTTGATCACAGGATGGTTTCTTCGATCAGAGTTTTGACCAACAGTAAGATCGACCCACACCCGAAGTCTTCCTTCCTTGCCGAGTTTTGGTTTCAAATGGTTTTTACCCGAATTGCAGGCAACACTAAAATCAGGCCCACCCGGGGATTACCTCCCTTGCCTGACGCCGTCCATTCAGGGTCGGAAATGATTTAAACCACTCCAAATTGCAGCCAACACTAAAATCAGCCCCCACCCGGGGATTACCTCCCTTGCATGACGGTGCAACCGAAGGCTGCACCGTCCAATTTGGGTTTCAAGTGATTTCAACCACTCCAAATTGCAGCCAACACTAAAATCAGCCCCCAACCGGGGATTACCTCCCTTCCTGATTTGGTGCAACCGAAGGCTGCACTGTCTCAATTTGGGTTTCAAGTGATTTCCAACCACTCCAAATTGCAGCCAACACTAAAATCAGCCCCACCCGGGGATTACCTCCTTTCCTGACGGTGCAACCGAAGGCTGCACCGTCCAATTTGAGTGGGTTTCAAGTGATTTCCAACCACTCCAAATTGCAGCCAACACTAAAATCAGCCCCCAACCGGGGATTACCTTCCTTTCCTGACGGTGCAACCGAAGGCTGCACCGTCCAATTTGGAGTGGGTTTCAAGTGACTTCAACCACTCCAAATTGCAGCCAACACTAAAATCAGCCCCCACCCGGGATTACCTCCCTTTCCTGACGGTGCAACCGAAGGCTGCACTGTCCAATTTGGGTTTCAAGTGATTTCAACCACTCCAAATTGCAGCCGTCACTAAAATCAGCCCCCACCCGGGGATTACCTCCTTTCCTGACGGTGCAACCGAAGGCTGCACCGTCCAATTTGGGTTTCAAGTGATTTCAACCACTCCAAATTGCAGCCAACACTAAAATCAGCCCCCACCCGGGGAATACCTCCTTGCTTGTCGGTGCAGCCGAAGGCTGCACCGTCCAATTTGGGTTTCAAGTGATTTCAACCACTCCAAATTGCAGCCAACACTAAAATCAGCCCCCACCCGGGGATTACCTCCCTTTCCTGACGGTGCAACCGAAGGCTGCACCGTCCAATTTGGGTTTCAAGGGATTTCAACCACTCCAAATTGCAGCCAACACTAAAATCAGCCCCCAACCGGGGATTACCTCCCTTTCCTGACGGTCATTCAGGGTCGGAAATGATTTAAACCACTCCAAATTGCAGCCAACACTAAAATCAGCCCCCACCCGGGGATTACCTCCCTTTCCTGACGGTGCAACCGAAGGCTCCCCGGTCCACTTTGGGTTTCAAGTGATTTCAACCACTCCAAATTGCACCCAACACTAAAATCAGCCCCCACCCGGGGATTACCTCCCTTTCCTGACGGTGCAACCGAAGGCTGCACCGTCCAATTTGGGTTTCAAGTGATTTCAACCACTCCAAATTGCAGCCAACACTAAAATCAGCCCCCACCCGGGGATTACCTCGGTTTCCTGCCGGTGCAACCGAAGGCTGCACTGTCCAATTTGGGTTTCAAGTGATTTCAACCACTCCAAATTGCAGCCAACACTAAAATCAGCCCCCAACCGGGGATTACCTTCCTTTCCTGACGGTGCAACCGAAGGCTGCACCGTCCAATTTGAGTGGGTTTCAAGTGACTTCAACCACTCCAAATTGCAGCCAACACTAAAATCAGCCCCCACCCGGGGATTACCTCCCTTTCCTGACGGTGCAACCGAAGGCTGCACTGTCCAATTTGGGTTTCAGTGATTTCAACCACTCCAAATTGCAGCCAACACTAAAATCAGCCCCCACCCGGGGATTACCTCCCTTTCCTGACGGTGCAACCGAAGGCTGCACCGTCCAATTTGGGTTTCAAGTGATTTCAACCACTCCAAATTGCAGCCAACACTAAAATCAGCCCCCACCCGGGGAATACCTCCCTTGCTTGACGGTGCAGCCGAAGGCTGCACCGTCCAATTTGGGTTTCAAGTGATTTCAACCACTCCAAATTGCAGCCAACACTAAAATCAGCCCCCCCCCCCGGGGATTACCTCCCTTTCCTGACGGTGCAACCGAAGGCTGCACCGTCCAATTTGGGTTTCAAGTGATTTCAACCACTCCAAATTGCAGCCAACACTAAAATCAGCCCCCACCCGGGGATTACCTCCCTTTCCTGACGGTGCAACCGAAGGCTGCACCGTCCAATTTGGGTTTCATGTGATTTCAACCACTCCAAATTGCAGCCAACACTAAAATCAGCCCCCACCCGGGGATTACCTCCCTTTCCTGACGGTGCAACCGAAGGCTGCACCGTCCAATTTGGGTTTCAAGTGATTTCAACCACTCCAAATTGCAGCCAACACTAAAATCAGCCCCCAACCGGGGATTACCTTCCTTTCCTGACGGTGCAACCGAAGACTGCTGTTACGTCCGTAGTGGTACTCTTGTAGTCGAAGTATTTATTAGTCCAAACAGCAACAATAATATGTAGACGACGGAAGGATAGCAGGTGCGGGAGCACAGGCGAAGGAGAAGTCGAGAAGAAGATGATCTATATCACAGGCCAGGCCCCCTTTTATATGCGACCTTATCTTATCTTATCAAATGTCTACTCACTAGATTTCATGTAATAACTGGTTAGGTTCTGTGTAACACCTCCCTTTCTTTGAAATAGGAAACAGAAAATAACAACGGACAGTAAAAATCATAGCATCATTACATGAGATCATTCAACTTTCTATAAACGGTAGGTCTTCTGCTGCGGGTCCATGTGTAGTTGTCGCACTGGTTGACGGCTTCGGGTGGACCTTCGCGGCTGGCTGGCTTGCTGAACGGGAGGCGAAGCATCTACCTCGTAGTGATTAGCTGGTTCTGGCTGTACTGTCGGTTGTGGTCTGCCGAGGTCGAACATGTCGAAAAGTGTGTCCAGGTTCGTTGGATCGTTGTCACTTGTGTCATCGTTATAGCGCACTCGTAGTTGATTTGCGTGTCGCTTCCATATTTCACTTCCTACGAGCACTTTGTAGAGCACACGACCAATACGTTGAAGTATCTTTCCATTAACCCAACTGACGTTCTGTCCACAGTAATTGCGTGCCAAAATGAGGTCACCTGGCTGGAACATTCGTTGTACGGCTCCATGTTTCCGGTTAAACTGTCGTTCCATTGAATCGTTGGTGAGCGGTATTGATGGCAGTTTTGGTTTTAGGAGGGAGAGCTGCGTCCGCAAGTTTCGTCCAATGCAAAGTTCGGCTGGTGATTTCAGTCCCTGCACTGTTGACGTTGGTGTAGATCGATAAGTGAGAAGAAATGTTTGGAGGATTTCGGGGTAGTGTTTCTTCCTCCTTCATTTTGAGTAGACTTCTCTTAAATGTATCGACGAACCTTTCCGCCTGGCCATTTGATTGCGGATGATATGGGGGCGAAAAGACGTGGTGAATTCCGTTTTCCTCGCAAAAACTTTGGAATTCTGCTGATGCGAACTGGGTGCCATTGTCGGAAACCAATGTTTCGGGATATCCATGTCTGGCAAATGTCTGGCGTAGAAGAGAAATCGTCGCCGCTGTTGTAGTGCGTTCGGTGATGAAAATTTCGGGCCATTTTGAGTAGGAATCCACAATAACTAGGAAGTTTGTTCCTTGAAACGGTCCTGCATAGTCGATGTGGATACGAGACCATGGTTTATCAGGGAGTGGCCACGAGGCGAGCGTCGTTTTTACGGGAGCTTTGGCAACGGCAGAACATTTCGCACATCGACGCACAGTATCCTCGATATCCTTATCGATTCCGGGCCAGTAGGCACAGCTACGAGCGAGAGTTTTCATTCGAACGATACCTGGATGCCCATTGTGTAGTTGACGAAGTACGCGTTGCTGTAGAGTAGCTGGTACGACAACACGTTCAGCGAGAAGCAAACATCCATCTAGCGTAGAGATAGAGTCGCGACGATTGTAGAAGCATTGTATGATCGGATCTTTGATTGTCTTTGGCCATTTTCCATTAATGTACTGCTTGACTAGCTGTAAAATGTGATCATTTGAGGTTGATACCTTTATTTCTTCAGCTGTCACTGGTAGAGCTCGTACAGCCATGGCGAAAATGTTGTCGATGTCTTCTTCCATAGAAATCGCGGCAATGACTTGATCCTCATCAGCAGTCGAGTGGTTGGAGATGAGCCTGGATAGTGCGTCAGCTTGGCCGAATTTCGTGGTTGAACGATACTGGATATTGAAATCGTATCCGAGAAGTGTAGTTGCCCATCTCTGTAGTCTGTTGGCGGTATATACTGGAATACCTTTCTTTGAGCCGAAGATTGCGAGAAGAGGCTTGTGATCGGTCAGCAGGGTGAATTTACGTCCATGGAGCATCCTGTGAAACTTTTGGACCGCAAATATGAGAGCAAGCGCCTCCTTCTCTATTTGGCTGTAGTTCTTCTCAGCTGGGATGAGAGAACGGGATGCGTGTGCAATTGCTCTTTCAGATCCATCCGGATAGCGATGTGAAAATGACGGCGCCTATGCCGTAGTTGGAGGCATCTGCTGCTACCATCACTTCTTGTTTAGTATCGTAGTGAGCCAGAAGTAGGTTTGAGGGCGAGAATTTCTTTTGCTCGGTTGAAACTCTTGCTGCATGCTTCATTCCATACGAAGTTCGCCTTCTTTGCCAGTAGGGCGCCGGGTGGAGCTCGCAAATTCCGCATTTCGCTGACGAAATTTCCATAGTAACTTAGGGAGACCAAGGAATGAGCGAGGTTGTGCAAGATCCTTCGGTGCTGGCATGTTTTGAATAGCATCGCTTTTCCGCGGGGCGGGACGTGGGCCATCTTTGTCGATTATGTATCCAAGATAGTTGATCCTTGTTGCAGCGAATTTGCATTTATTCAGCCGTATTTGAAGTCCGCTCTCAGCCATTCGTTTGAAAAATGCGTAGAGATTACGGTTATGCTCTTCCATTGTAGATCCAACTATTATGACATCATCGAGATATGTGACCACACCATCCAACCCGGCAAGCGTCGCATCCATAATTTGTTGAAAAATTGCAGGAGCTGATTTGACTCCAAATGGTAGACGATTGTATTGATACAGACCACGATGCGTGTTGATAGTCAGGAACTCCTTTGATTTTTCGTCGACTTCCACCTGAAGATACGCATCGGCCAAATCGATATGCGAAAAATACTGGCCTCCATTGAGAGTTGCGAATATGTCTTCAGGTAGGGGAAGCGGATATTGGTGCAGGTCTAGAGCATCATTGAGACCTGTTGAGAAGTCAGCACAGATGCGCAGTGTTCCATTTGACTTCTTGACGATGACTATGGGAGCGGCCCAGTTTGAGTAATTGACCTTTGAAATTACGCCAATTGATTCCAATCGATCGAGTTCCGTATCCACTGCTGGTTTAGCGGAATAGGGTACTGGGCGCTTGGGACGGAAGACTGGTTTCGCTCCTGGTTTGAGCTGAAGTGTAGCTTTTGAAAACTTGTAGAGTCCGAGTTTAGTGTTGAAAACTCCAGGATACTGATCTTGTAGCTGCTCTGCGAAGGTTTCGCTTGAACTTGCTGCAACTCTGGAACTGACTGCTACAGGCACTGGAGTATCCGGAGCTTGAAGGAATCCATCAAGGCGTAGATGCCCATTTTTGAGATCCATTCTGATCCAACCAGGTTTGTCTGAGTGTTTGCCACATAGAACGTTCCTTCCGCTGAAGCGTTCTTGAATTTGTACGTGCATTGGCGTTGGCCCAGGAACTGAATTCGATTTCCTGAAGCGCTGTGGGCGATGAGCGTCGCTGGTTGAAGTTCTGGTTTGCCCATGAGTATCCAGGTTGCATTGTTGATTACAGTGACATCAGAAGCGCTGTCGACTTGAAGCTGGATCTCTTGATTGTCGACAGTTATCCTTGCATATCGTCGATAGCGATTGGTGTCAATGCTGGATACCGTGTAAATTGCATCCGACCGTCTCATTTGCTGCTTTGTTTGAGCATGGGTCCTGGGTGGGCGTGGCTTCCTGTTTTGATTTTTGACCATGTCACAGAATCCTTCTTTGTGTCCGGTCCTCCGGCAGTCGGCGCACTTGTGATTTCGATACGAACAGTTGCGGACGAAATGCATGCTACCGCAATACCAGCATGAAGATGGTGGCAGTTTTGATGGTGTGCCTTGATTCCGGTATTGATTGTTGTCAACTGCTTGCTTTTGTCGACCATGACTGGACAGCTGTGGACGGGCTGGTCGGGTGGGAGGAGACTGCTTGATGGAGTGCACTGTTGGAGCACCGTCCTCGATCATCTTCGTATCGTTGAAGATTGGTGAGTCGTTTGCATTCTTCAGTGAGCATTTGAATTGTGCATGTAGAATCAGCTTCGATTTTGTCCAAGAGCTTCAATCTGATAAAGGCGTCTCTCAGTCGACTGGAGGCCGCAGAAGAATATCAGACATTTGAATTAAGCGTCGTTGCATTCAGCGAGTTTGAACCTCGAGCATTCACGGTTGACACGACCAGCATAGGTTGCAAAATCTTCTCTTGGCTCCTTTGTCAGCTTCATACATGTATACCGTGCACTGAATAGCGACTGCTGCGGCCCATACAAATCCTTGAGTAAGCTTACTGCTTCGTCGAAATTGACATCCTTCGGGGTTTTCGGCAGGATGTAGTTGACGTATTTCTCGTAAGATGTTGAATCGAACTTGTGAAGGAGCAGGCGGACTCGGGTCGGTTCATCGAGACGTTGGGCATCGATTGAAAAGATGTCCTCGTGCCGTCGATACCAAGCATCGAATGTGATATCAGCGTCTGGATCGTACTTGAACTCAGCAATGCGGCCGGCTAGTTGGTCGAACTCCTTTGCTGGATTGACAGTTGGCTGCTGATGGTGCTGCGAATCTTGATCCATTGAACCACGAAGTGCAGTGGCCAGAGTTGACAGGAGCTTCTGGAACTGTTCTTCGGAGATGGTCGCCATTGAGCTCGATTCCAGTCCTTGATCGCCACTGTTACGTCCGTAGTGGTACTCTTGTAGTCGAAGTATTTATTAGTCCAAACAGCAACAATAATATGTAGACGACGGAAGGATAGCAGGTGCGGGAGCACAGGCGAAGGAGAAGTCGAGAAGAAGATGATCTATATCACAGGCCAGGCCCCCTTTTATATGCGACCTTATCTTATCTTATCAAATGTCTACTCACTAGATTTCATGTAATAACTGGTTAGGTTCTGTGTAACAATCTTAATCTTAATCTTGTGTAACAATCTTGTAACAATCAATGTAACAATTTGTAACAAAGGAAGGTAATCCCAACCGGGGATTACCTTTTTCAACCACTCCAAATTGCAGCCAACACTAAAATCAGCCCCCACCCGGGGATTACCTCCCTTTCCTGACGGTGCAACCGAAGGCTGCACCGTCCAATTTGGGTTTCAAGTGATTTCAACCACTCCAAATTGCAGCCAACACTAAAATCAGCCCCCACCCGGGGATTACCTCCTTTCCTGACGGTGCAACCGAAGGCTGCACCGTCCAATTTGGGTTTCAAGTGATTTCAACCACTCCAAATTGCAGCCAACACTAAAATCAGCCCCCACCCGGGATTACCTCCTTTCCTGACGGTGCAACCGAAGGCTGCACTGTCCAATTTGGGTTTCAAGTGATTTCAACCACTCCAAATTGCAGCCAACACTAAAATCAGCCCCCACCCGGGGATTACCTCCTTTCCTGACGGTGCAACCGAAGGCTGCACTGTCCAATTTGGGTTTCAAGTGATTTCAACCACTCCAAATTGCAGCCAACACTAAAATCAGCCCCCACCCGGGGATTACCTCCTTTCCTGACGGTGCAACCGAAGGCTGCACTGTCCAATTTGGGTTTCAAGTGATTTCAACCACTCCAAATTGCAGCCAACACTAAAATCAGCCCCCACCCGGGGATTACCTCCTTTCCTGACGGTGCAACCGAAGGCTGCACCGTCCAATTTGGGTTTCAAGTGATTTCAACCACTCCAAATTGCAGCCAACACTAAAATCAGCCCCCACCCGGGGATTACCTCCTTTCCTGACGGTGCAACCGAAGGCTGCACTGTCCAATTTGGGTTTCAAGTGATTTCAACCACTCCAAATTGCAGCCAACACTAAAATCAGCCCCCACCCGGGGATTACCTCCTTTCCTGACGGTGCAACCGAAGGCTGCACTGTCCAATTTGGGTTTCAAGTGATTTCAACCACTCCAAATTGCAGCCAACACTAAAATCAGCCCCCACCCGGGATTACCTCCTTTCCTGACGGTGCAACCGAAGGCTGCACTGTCCAATTTGGGTTTCAAGTGATTTCAACCACTCCAAATTGCAGCCAACACTAAAATCAGCCCCCACCCGGGGATTACCTCCTTTCCTGACGGTGCAACCGAAGGCTGCACTGTCCAATTTGGGTTTCAAGTGATTTCAACCACTCCAAATTGCAGCCAACACTAAAATCAGCCCCCACCCGGGGATTACCTCCTTTCCTGACGGTGCAACCGAAGGCTGCACTGTCCAATTTGGGTTTCAAGTGATTTCAACCACTCCAAATTGCAGCCAACACTAAAATCAGCCCCCACCCGGGGATTACCTCCTTTCCTGACGGTGCAACCGAAGGCTGCACTGTCCAATTTGGGTTTCAAGTGATTTCAACCACTCCAAATTGCAGCCAACACTAAAATCAGCCCCCACCCGGGGATTACCTCCTTTCCTGACGGTGCAACCGAAGGCTGCACCGTCCAATTTGGGTTTCAAGTGATTTCAACCACTCCAAATTGCAGCCAACACTAAAATCAGCCCCCACCCGGGGATTACCTCTCCTTTCCTGACGGTGCAACCGAAGGCTGCACTGTCCAATTTGGGTTTCAAGTGATTTCAACCACTCCAAATTGCAGCCAACACTAAAATCAGCCCCCACCCGGGGATTACCTCCTTTCCTGACGGTGCAACCGAAGGCTGCACCGTCCAATTTGGGTTTCAAGTGATTTCAACCACTCCAAATTGCAGCCAACACTAAAATCAGCCCCCACCCGGGGATTACCTCCTTTCCTGACGGTGCAACCGAAGGCTGCACCGTCCAATTTGGGTTTCAAGTGATTTCAACCACTCCAAATTGCAGCCAACACTAAAATCAGCCCCCACCCGGGGATTACCTCCTTTCCTGACGGTGCAACCGAAGGCTGCACTGTCCAATTTGGGTTTCAAGTGATTTCAACCACTCCAAATTGCAGCCAACACTAAAATCAGCCCCCACCCGGGGATTACCTCCTTTCCTGACGGTGCAACCGAAGGCTGCACTGTCCAATTTGGGTTTCAAGTGATTTCAACCACTCCAAATTGCAGCCAACACTAAAATCAGCCCCCACCCGGGGATTACCTCCTTTCCTGACGGTGCAACCGAAGGCTGCACTGTCCAATTTGGGTTTCAAGTGATTTCAACCACTCCAAATTGCAGCCAACACTAAAATCAGCCCCCACCCGGGGATTACCTCCTTTCCTGACGGTGCAACCGAAGGCTGCACTGTCCAATTTGGGTTTCAAGTGATTTCAACCACTCCAAATTGCAGCCAACACTAAAATCAGCCCCCACCCGGGATTACCTCTTTCCTGACGGTGCAACCGAAGGCTGCACTGTCCAATTTGGGTTTCAAGTGATTTCAACCACTCCAAATTGCAGCCAACACTAAAATCAGCCCCCACCCGGGGATTACCTCCTTTCCTGACGGTGCAACCGAAGGCTGCACTGTCCAATTTGGGTTTCAAGTGATTTCAACCACTCCAAATTGCAGCCAACACTAAAATCAGCCCCCACCCGGGATTACCTCCTTTCCTGACGGTGCAACCGAAGGCTGCACCGTCCAATTTGGGTTTCAAGTGATTTCAACCACTCCAAATTGCAGCCAACACTAAAATCAGCCCCCACCCGGGATTACCTCTTTCCTGACGGTGCAACCGAAGGCTGCACTGTCCAATTTGGGTTTCAAGTGATTTCAACCACTCCAAATTGCAGCCAACACTAAAATCAGCCCCCACCCGGGGATTACCTCCTTTCCTGACGGTGCAACCGAAGGCTGCACCGTCCAATTTGGGTTTCAAGTGATTTCAACCACCCAAATTGCAGCCAACACTAAAATCAGCCCCCACCCGGGATTACCTCCTTTCCTGACGGTGCAACCGAAGGCTGCACTGTCCAATTTGGGTTTCAAGTGATTTCAACCACTCCAAATTGCAGCCAACACTAAAATCAGCCCCCACCCGGGGATTACCTCCTTTCCTGACGGTGCAACCGAAGGCTGCACTGTCCAATTTGGGTTTCAAGTGATTTCAACCACTCCAAATTGCAGCCAACACTAAAATCAGCCCCCACCCGGGGATTACCTCCTTTCCTGACGGTGCAACCGAAGGCTGCACCGTCCAATTTGGGTTTCAAGTGATTTCAACCACTCCAAATTGCAGCCAACACTAAAATCAGCCCCCACCCGGGGATTACCTCCTTTCCTGACGGTGCAACCGAAGGCTGCACCGTCCAATTTGGGTTTCAAGTGATTTCAACCACTCCAAATTGCAGCCAACACTAAAATCAGCCCCACCCGGGGATTACCTCCTTTCCTGACGGTGCAACCGAAGGCTGCACTGTCCAATTTGGGTTTCAAGTGATTTCAACCACTCCAAATTGCAGCCAACACTAAAATCAGCCCCACCCGGGATTACCTCCTTTCCTGACGGTGCAACCGAAGGCTGCACTGTCCAATTTGGGTTTCAAGTGATTTCAACCACTCCAAATTGCAGCCAACACTAAAATCAGCCCCCACCCGGGGATTACCTCCTTTCCTGACGGTGCAACCGAAGGCTGCACTGTCCAATTTGGGTTTCAAGTGATTTCAACCACTCCAAATTGCAGCCAACACTAAAATCAGCCCCCACCCGGGGATTACCTCCTTCCCTGACGGTGCAACCGAAGGCTGCACCGTCCAATTTGGGTTTCAAGTGATTTCAACCACTCCAAATTGCAGCCAACACTAAAATCAGCCCCCACCCGGGGATTACCTCCTTTCCTGACGGTGCAACCGAAGGCTGCACTGTCCAATTTGGGTTTCAAGTGATTTCAACCACTCCAAATTGCAGCCAACACTAAAATCAGCCCCCACCCGGGGATTACCTCCTTTCCTGACGGTGCAACCGAAGGCTGCACCGTCCAATTTGGGTTTCAAGTGATTTCAACCACTCCAAATTGCAGCCAACACTAAAATCAGCCCCCACCCGGGGATTACCTCCTTTCCTGACGGTGCAACCGAAGGCTGCACTGTCCAATTTGGGTTTCAAGTGATTTCAACCACTCCAAATTGCAGCCAACACTAAAATCAGCCCCCACCCGGGGATTACCTCCTTTCCTGACGGTGCAACCGAAGGCTGCACTGTCCAATTTGGGTTTCAAGTGATTTCAACCACTCCAAATTGCAGCCAACACTAAAATCAGCCCCCACCCGGGGATTACCTCCTTTCCTGACGGTGCAACCGAAGGCTGCACCGTCCAATTTGGGTTTCAAGTGATTTCAACCACTCCAAATTGCAGCCAACACTAAAATCAGCCCCCACCCGGGGATTACCTCCTTTCCTGACGGTGCAACCGAAGGCTGCACTGTCCAATTTGGGTTTCAAGTGATTTCAACCACTCCAAATTGCAGCCAACACTAAAATCAGCCCCACCCGGGGATTACCTCCTTTCCTGACGGTGCAACCGAAGGCTGCACTGTCCAATTTGGGTTTCAAGTGATTTCAACCACTCCAAATTGCAGCCAACACTAAAATCAGCCCCCACCCGGGGATTACCTCCTTTCCTGACGGTGCAACCGAAGGCTGCACTGTCCAATTTGGGTTTCAAGTGATTTCAACCACCCAAATTGCAGCCAACACTAAAATCAGCCCCCACCCGGGGATTACCTCCTTTCCTGACGGTGCAACCGAAGGCTGCACTGTCCAATTTGGGTTTCAAGTGATTTCAACCACTCCAAATTGCAGCCAACACTAAAATCAGCCCCCACCCGGGGATTACCTCCTTTCCTGACGGTGCAACCGAAGGCTGCACTGTCCAATTTGGGTTTCAAGTGATTTCAACCACTCCAAATTGCAGCCAACACTAAAATCAGCCCCCACCCGGGGATTACCTCCTTTCCTGACGGTGCAACCGAAGGCTGCACCGTCCAATTTGGGTTTCAAGTGATTTCAACCACTCCAAATTGCAGCCAACACTAAAATCAGCCCCCACCCGGGGATTACCTCCTTTCCTGACGGTGCAACCGAAGGCTGCACCGTCCAATTTGGGTTTCAAGTGATTTCAACCACTCCAAATTGCAGCCAACACTAAAATCAGCCCCCACCCGGGGATTACCTCCTTTCCTGACGGTGCAACCGAAGGCTGCACCGTCCAATTTGGGTTTCAAGTGATTTCAACCACTCCAAATTGCAGCCAACACTAAAATCAGCCCCCACCCGGGGATTACCTCCTTTCCTGACGGTGCAACCGAAGGCTGCACTGTCCAATTTGGGTTTCAAGTGATTTCAACCACTCCAAATTGCAGCCAACACTAAAATCAGCCCCCACCCGGGATTACCTCCTTTCCTGACGGTGCAACCGAAGGCTGCACTGTCCAATTTGGGTTTCAAGTGATTTCAACCACTCCAAATTGCAGCCAACACTAAAATCAGCCCCCACCCGGGGATTACCTCCTTTCCTGACGGTGCAACCGAAGGCTGCACTGTCCAATTTGGGTTTCAAGTGATTTCAACCACTCCAAATTGCAGCCAACACTAAAATCAGCCCCCACCCGGGGATTACCTCCTTTTCCTGACGGTGCAACCGAAGGCTGCACCGTCCAATTTGGGTTTCATGTGATTTCAACCACTCCAAATTGCAGCCAACACTAAAATCAGCCCCCACCCGGGGATTACCTCCTTTCCTGACGGTGCAACCGAAGGCTGCACCGTCCAATTTGGGTTTCAAGTGATTTCAACCACTCCAAATTGCAGCCAACACTAAAATCAGCCCCCACCCGGGGATTACCTCCTTTCCTGACGGTGCAACCGAAGGCTGCACTGTCCAATTTGGGTTTCAAGTGATTTCAACCACTCCAAATTGCAGCCAACACTAAAATCAGCCCCCACCCGGGGATTACCTCCTTTCCTGACGGTGCAACCGAAGGCTGCACTGTCCAATTTGGGTTTCAAGTGATTTCAACCACTCCAAATTGCAGCCAACACTAAAATCAGCCCCCACCCGGGGATTACCTCCTTTCCTGACGGTGCAACCGAAGGCTGCACCGTCCAATTTGGGTTTCAAGTGATTTCAACCACTCCAAATTGCAGCCAACACTAAAATCAGCCCCCACCCGGGGATTACCTCCTTTCCTGACGGTGCAACCGAAGGCTGCACTGTCCAATTTGGGTTTCAAGTGATTTCAACCACTCCAAATTGCAGCCAACACTAAAATCAGCCCCACCCGGGGATTACCTCCTTTCCTGACGGTGCAACCGAAGGCTGCACTGTCCAATTTGGGTTTCAAGTGATTTCAACCACTCCAAATTGCAGCCAACACTAAAATCAGCCCCCACCCGGGGATTACCTCCTTTTCCTGACGGTGCAACCGAAGGCTGCACTGTCCAATTTGGGTTTCAAGTGATTTCAACCACTCCAAATTGCAGCCAACACTAAAATCAGCCCCACCCGGGATTACCTCCTTTCCTGACGGTGCAACCGAAGGCTGCACTGTCCAATTTGGGTTTCAAGTGATTTCAACCACTCCAAATTGCAGCCAACACTAAAATCAGCCCCCACCCGGGGATTACCTCCTTTCCTGACGGTGCAACCGAAGGCTGCACTGTCCAATTTGGGTTTCAAGTGATTTCAACCACTCCAAATTGCAGCCAACACTAAAATCAGCCCCCACCCGGGATTACCTCCTTTCCTGACGGTGCAACCGAAGGCTGCACTGTCCAATTTGGGTTTCAAGTGATTTCAACCACTCCAAATTGCAGCCAACACTAAAATCAGCCCCCACCCGGGGATTACCTCCTTCCTGACGGTGCAACCGAAGGCTGCACTGTCCAATTTGGGTTTCAAGTGATTTCAACCACTCCAAATTGCAGCCAACACTAAAATCAGCCCCCACCCGGGGATTACCTCCTTTCCTGACGGTGCAACCGAAGGCTGCACTGTCCAATTTGGGTTTCAAGTGATTTCAACCACTCCAAATTGCAGCCAACACTAAAATCAGCCCCCACCCGGGGATTACCTCCTTTCCTGACGGTGCAACCGAAGGCTGCACTGTCCAATTTGGGTTTCAAGTGATTTCAACCACTCCAAATTGCAGCCAACACTAAAATCAGCCCCCACCCGGGATTACCTCCTTTCCTGACGGTGCAACCGAAGGCTGCACTGTCCAATTTGGGTTTCAAGTGATTTCAACCACTCCAAATTGCAGCCAACACTAAAATCAGCCCCCACCCGGGGATTACCTCCTTTCCTGACGGTGCAACCGAAGGCTGCACCGTCCAATTTGGGTTTCAAGTGATTTCAACCACTCCAAATTGCAGCCAACACTAAAATCAGCCCCCACCCGGGGATTACCTCCTTTCCTGACGGTGCAACCGAAGGCTGCACTGTCCAATTTGGGTTTCAAGTGATTTCAACCACTCCAAATTGCAGCCAACACTAAAATCAGCCCCCACCCGGGGATTACCTCCTTTCCTGACGGTGCAACCGAAGGCTGCACTGTCCAATTTGGGTTTCAAGTGATTTCAACCACTCCAAATTGCAGCCAACACTAAAATCAGCCCCCACCCGGGGATTACCTCCTTTCCTGACGGTGCAACCGAAGGCTGCACCGTCCAATTTGGGTTTCAAGTGATTTCAACCACTCCAAATTGCAGCCAACACTAAAATCAGCCCCCACCCGGGATTACCTCTTTCCTGACGGTGCAACCGAAGGCTGCACTGTCCAATTTGGGTTTCAAGTGATTTCAACCACTCCAAATTGCAGCCAACACTAAAATCAGCCCCCACCCGGGGATTACCTCCTTTCCTGACGGTGCAACCGAAGGCTGCACTGTCCAATTTGGGTTTCAAGTGATTTCAACCACTCCAAATTGCAGCCAACACTAAAATCAGCCCCCACCCGGGGATTACCTCCTTTCCTGACGGTGCAACCGAAGGCTGCACTGTCCAATTTGGGTTTCAAGTGATTTCAACCACTCCAAATTGCAGCCAACACTAAAATCAGCCCCCACCCGGGATTACCTCCTTTCCTGACGGTGCAACCGAAGGCTGCACTGTCCAATTTGGGTTTCAAGTGATTTCAACCACTCCAAATTGCAGCCAACACTAAAATCAGCCCCCACCCGGGGATTACCTCCTTTCCTGACGGTGCAACCGAAGGCTGCACTGTCCAATTTGGGTTTCAAGTGATTTCAACCACTCCAAATTGCAGCCAACACTAAAATCAGCCCCCACCCGGGGATTACCTCCTTTCCTGACGGTGCAACCGAAGGCTGCACTGTCCAATTTGGGTTTCAAGTGATTTCAACCACTCCAAATTGCAGCCAACACTAAAATCAGCCCCCACCCGGGGATTACCTCTCCTTTCCTGACGGTGCAACCGAAGGCTGCACTGTCCAATTTGGGTTTCAAGTGATTTCAACCACTCCAAATTGCAGCCAACACTAAAATCAGCCCCCACCCGGGGATTACCTCCTTTCCTGACGGTGCAACCGAAGGCTGCACTGTCCAATTTGGGTTTCAAGTGATTTCAACCACTCCAAATTGCAGCCAACACTAAAATCAGCCCCCACCCGGGGATTACCTCCTTTCCTGACGGTGCAACCGAAGGCTGCACTGTCCAATTTGGGTTTCAAGTGATTTCAACCACTCCAAATTGCAGCCAACACTAAAATCAGCCCCCACCCGGGGATTACCTCCTTTCCTGACGGTGCAACCGAAGGCTGCACTGTCCAATTTGGGTTTCAAGTGATTTCAACCACTCCAAATTGCAGCCAACACTAAAATCAGCCCCCACCCGGGGATTACCTCCTTTCCTGACGGTGCAACTGAAGGCTGCACCGTCCAATTTGGGTTTCAAGTGATTTCAACCACTCCAAATTGCAGCCAACACTAAAATCAGCCCCCACCCGGGGATTACCTCCTTTCCTGACGGTGCAACCGAAGGCTGCACTGTCCAATTTGGGTTTCAAGTGATTTCAACCACTCCAAATTGCAGCCAACACTAAAATCAGCCCCCACCCGGGGATTACCTCCTTTTCCTGACGGTGCAACCGAAGGCTGCACCGTCCAATTTGGGTTTCAAGTGATTTCAACCACTCCAAATTGCAGCCAACACTAAAATCAGCCCCCACCCGGGATTACCTCCTTTCCTGACGGTGCAACCGAAGGCTGCACTGTCCAATTTGGGTTTCAAGTGATTTCAACCACTCCAAATTGCAGCCAACACTAAAATCAGCCCCCACCCGGGGATTACCTCCTTTCCTGACGGTGCAACCGAAGGCTGCACTGTCCAATTTGGGTTTCAAGTGATTTCAACCACTCCAAATTGCAGCCAACACTAAAATCAGCCCCCACCCGGGGATTACCTCCTTTCCTGACGGTGCAACCGAAGGCTGCACTGTCCAATTTGGGTTTCAAGTGATTTCAACCACTCCAAATTGCAGCCAACACTAAAATCAGCCCCCACCCGGGATTACCTCCTTTCCTGACGGTGCAACCGAAGGCTGCACTGTCCAATTTGGGTTTCAAGTGATTTCAACCACTCCAAATTGCAGCCAACACTAAAATCAGCCCCCACCCGGGGATTACCTCCTTTCCTGACGGTGCAACCGAAGGCTGCACTGTCCAATTTGGGTTTCAAGTGATTTCAACCACTCCAAATTGCAGCCAACACTAAAATCAGCCCCCACCCGGGGATTACCTCCTTTCCTGACGGTGCAACCGAAGGCTGCACTGTCCAATTTGGGTTTCAAGTGATTTCAACCACTCCAAATTGCAGCCAACACTAAAATCAGCCCCCACCCGGGGATTACCTCCTTTTCCTGACGGTGCAACCGAAGGCTGCACTGTCCAATTTGGGTTTCAAGTGATTTCAACCACTCCAAATTGCAGCCAACACTAAAATCAGCCCCCACCCGGGGATTACCTCCTTTCCTGACGGTGCAACCGAAGGCTGCACTGTCCAATTTGGGTTTCAAGTGATTTCAACCACTCCAAATTGCAGCCAACACTAAAATCAGCCCCCACCCGGGGATTACCTCCTTTCCTGACGGTGCAACCGAAGGCTGCACCGTCCAATTTGGGTTTCAAGTGATTTCAACCACTCCAAATTGCAGCCAACACTAAAATCAGCCCCCACCCGGGGATTACCTCCTTTCCTGACGGTGCAACCGAAGGCTGCACCGTCCAATTTGGGTTTCAAGTGATTTCAACCACTCCAAATTGCAGCCAACACTAAAATCAGCCCCCACCCGGGGATTACCTCCTTTCCTGACGGTGCAACCGAAGGCTGCACTGTCCAATTTGGGTTTCAAGTGATTTCAACCACTCCAAATTGCAGCCAACACTAAAATCAGCCCCCACCCGGGATTACCTCCTTTCCTGACGGTGCAACCGAAGGCTGCACTGTCCAATTTGGGTTTCAAGTGATTTCAACCACTCCAAATTGCAGCCAACACTAAAATCAGCCCCCACCCGGGGATTACCTCCTTTCCTGACGGTGCAACCGAAGGCTGCACTGTCCAATTTGGGTTTCAAGTGATTTCAACCACTCCAAATTGCAGCCAACACTAAAATCAGCCCCCACCCGGGGATTACCTCCTTTCCTGACGGTGCAACCGAAGGCTGCACTGTCCAATTTGGGTTTCAAGTGATTTCAACCACTCCAAATTGCAGCCAACACTAAAATCAGCCCCCACCCGGGGATTACCTCCTTTCCTGACGGTGCAACCGAAGGCTGCACTGTCCAATTTGGGTTTCAAGTGATTTCAACCACTCCAAATTGCAGCCAACACTAAAATCAGCCCCCACCCGGGGATTACCTCCTTTCCTGACGGTGCAACCGAAGGCTGCACCGTCCAATTTGGGTTTCAAGTGATTTCAACCACTCCAAATTGCAGCCAACACTAAAATCAGCCCCCACCCGGGGATTACCTCCTTTCCTGACGGTGCAACCGAAGGCTGCACTGTCCAATTTGGGTTTCAAGTGATTTCAACCACTCCAAATTGCAGCCAACACTAAAATCAGCCCCCACCCGGGGATTACCTCCTTTCCTGACGGTGCAACCGAAGGCTGCACTGTCCAATTTGGGTTTCAAGTGATTTCAACCACTCCAAATTGCAGCCAACACTAAAATCAGCCCCCACCCGGGGATTACCTCCTTTCCTGACGGTGCAACCGAAGGCTGCACCGTCCAATTTGGGTTTCAAGTGATTTCAACCACTCCAAATTGCAGCCAACACTAAAATCAGCCCCCACCCGGGGATTACCTCCTTTCCTGACGGTGCAACCGAAGGCTGCACCGTCCAATTTGGGTTTCAAGTGATTTCAACCACTCCAAATTGCAGCCAACACTAAAATCAGCCCCCACCCGGGGATTACCTCCTTTCCTGACGGTGCAACCGAAGGCTGCACTGTCCAATTTGGGTTTCAAGTGATTTCAACCACTCCAAATTGCAGCCAACACTAAAATCAGCCCCCACCCGGGGATTACCTCCTTTCCTGACGGTGCAACCGAAGGCTGCACTGTCCAATTTGGGTTTCAAGTGATTTCAACCACTCCAAATTGCAGCCAACACTAAAATCAGCCCCCACCCGGGGATTACCTCCTTTCCTGACGGTGCAACCGAAGGCTGCACTGTCCAATTTGGGTTTCAAGTGATTTCAACCACTCCAAATTGCAGCCAACACTAAAATCAGCCCCCACCCGGGATTACCTCCTTTCCTGACGGTGCAACCGAAGGCTGCACTGTCCAATTTGGGTTTCAAGTGATTTCAACCACTCCAAATTGCAGCCAACACTAAAATCAGCCCCCACCCGGGGATTACCTCCTTTCCTGACGGTGCAACCGAAGGCTGCACTGTCCAATTTGGGTTTCAAGTGATTTCAACCACTCCAAATTGCAGCCAACACTAAAATCAGCCCCCACCCGGGATTACCTCCTTTCCTGACGGTGCAACCGAAGGCTGCACCGTCCAATTTGGGTTTCAAGTGATTTCAACCACTCCAAATTGCAGCCAACACTAAAATCAGCCCCCACCCGGGGATTACCTCCTTTTCCTGACGGTGCAACCGAAGGCTGCACTGTCCAATTTGGGTTTCAAGTGATTTCAACCACTCCAAATTGCAGCCAACACTAAAATCAGCCCCCACCCGGGATTACCTCCTTTCCTGACGGTGCAACCGAAGGCTGCACTGTCCAATTTGGGTTTCAAGTGATTTCAACCACTCCAAATTGCAGCCAACACTAAAATCAGCCCCCACCCGGGGATTACCTCCTTTCCTGACGGTGCAACCGAAGGCTGCACCGTCCAATTTGGGTTTCAAGTGATTTCAACCACTCCAAATTGCAGCCAACACTAAAATCAGCCCCCACCCGGGGATTACCTCCTTTCCTGACGGTGCAACCGAAGGCTGCACTGTCCAATTTGGGTTTCAAGTGATTTCAACCACTCCAAATTGCAGCCAACACTAAAATCAGCCCCCACCCGGGATTACCTCCTTTCCTGACGGTGCAACCGAAGGCTGCACCGTCCAATTTGGGTTTCAAGTGATTTCAACCACTCCAAATTGCAGCCAACACTAAAATCAGCCCCCACCCGGGATTACCTCCTTTCCTGACGGTGCAACCGAAGGCTGCACTGTCCAATTTGGGTTTCAAGTGATTTCAACCACTCCAAATTGCAGCCAACACTAAAATCAGCCCCCACCCGGGGATTACTCTCCTTTCCTGACGGTGCAACCGAAGGCTGCACCGTCCAATTTGGGTTTCAAGTGATTTCAACCACCCAAATTGCAGCCAACACTAAAATCAGCCCCCACCCGGGGATTACCTCCTTTTCCTGACGGTGCAACCTGAAGGCTGCACCGTCCAATTTGGGTTTCAAGTGATTTCAACCACTCCAAATTGCAGCCAACACTAAAATCAGCCCCCACCCGGGGATTACCTCCTTTCCTGACGGTGCAACCGAAGGCTGCACCGTCCAATTTGGGTTTCAAGTGATTTCAACCACTCCAAATTGCAGCCAACACTAAAATCAGCCCCCACCCGGGGATTACCTCCTTTCCTGACGGTGCAACCGAAGGCTGCACTGTCCAATTTGGGTTTCAAGTGATTTCAACCACTCCAAATTGCAGCCAACACTAAAATCAGCCCCCACCCGGGGATTACCTCCTTTCCTGACGGTGCAACCGAAGGCTGCACCGTCCAATTTGGGTTTCAAGTGATTTCAACCACTCCGAATTGCAGCCAACACTAAAATCAGCCCCCATTCGGGGATTACCTCCCTTTCCTGACGGTGCAACTGAAGGCTGCACCGTCCAATTTGGGTTTCAAGTGATTTCAACCACTCCAAATTGCAGCCAACACTAAAATCAGCCCCCACCCGGGGATTACCTCCTTTCCTGACGGTGCAACCGAAGGCTGCACCGTCCAATTTGGGTTTCAAGTGATTTCAACCACTCCAAATTGCAGCCAACACTAAAATCAGCCCCCACCCGGGATTACCTCCTTTCCTGACGGTGCAACCGAAGGCTGCACCGTCCAATTTGGGTTTCAAGTGATTTCAACCACTCCAAATTGCAGCCAACACTAAAATCAGCCCCCACCCGGGGATTACCTCCTTTCCTGACGGTGCAACCGGAAGGCTGCACTGTCCAATTTGGGTTTCAAGTGATTTCAACCACTCCAAATTGCAGCCAACACTAAAATCAGCCCCCACCCGGGGATTACCTCCTTTCCTGACGGTGCAAACCGAAGGCTGCACCGTCCAATTTGGGTTTCAAGTGATTTCAACCACTCCAAATTGCAGCCAACACTAAAATCAGCC